>LIEC01011866.1:41243-273266 GCA_001925005.1 Drosera capensis
TGTGATGGAGTGATAATGAAGCCAGGAGCAGTTCTGGAGCCCGGTGTTGTCTTATCATTCAAGGTATTCATTTCTTTCTCGAGTAGTAAAATTCCAATTTCAACTTGTAGTTTTAATCTTATACTGCCCTGTCATTTTACAATGGGTTAATACTGCTTTCTATGTATTGCCCCTATGCTCATATATTACTCTGGAGAGTGTTTATATATGATACTTCCGTGTGAATGGGCATCATTTTAATACGTTTTGGGTGGTTGCAAGGTCTCTTCATGTTTAAGTATATTGAGCTAGGTATTGAATCATTGGGCAGGTAGATATTTCATTTGAGGTATTATATCATCTGTTTATATGATAGGATTGTAGGACTCTGCACCTTGTCTAATGATTCATTAACTCCCCTGGAAGATTAACGCTGAAAGTCAAATCCCTTTGCTAGCAATTTGATTAAAAAACTCTGTTGGAATATTCACAATTATTCATTAACTCCCCTTGAAGATTAACGCTGCCAGGGGAATCTTCTCAAAGTTACCTTAGAAAGTGTCATAGACGCTTTTCCCAGGAATGCAAAAATAATTTGTTTATGCTTAAAACCTTGTCCTTGAACATCGATACACCTGGATTGATATCTGCTGCAATGAGCGTTGAATTTTTTTCTGCATGTAAGACATTGGGCCTCAGTGGCTAACTAGGAATCTAACTAACAGTGGAATCAGAGGTTCCGCTGATGCTATTGGGCTATGGAGAGTAAGGTGTGGACAAAGAAATTGGAGAAGATTAACCAAAATCTTGCAAGACCTGATGTTGGAACATGATTCAAGTCTCATCCTGAGAAGCTTTTTCTCTCTGTATATTAGCTAGACCAAAAACATCTCCATCATGTGAATGCCATGTCTATGACAGTATTAACCCACTTCTCATCCTTTTTTATTTGAGTCATCTGTTATAAGGTCCTAAAAGGGACCGTATATTATGCTATAGCTGAAATAAGAACTGGAATAAGTGGCAGGAAGAGAGAAATTCAACATGATGTGCTTTTGTATACGGTCAGGAATTCGATGAATGTTGACTTTGTTACACATTGATGCTTGTGGGGAGTATAGCTTGTATCTAAGAACCAAGGAAGATTAAATATTAGTCTACGACAAGGATGTACGATGTTTGATAATTTACATCCATCAGTCAGGTGATCATCAATATGGCACTGACCAGACAAGCTAGTTTTGATGTTTGCTTTTCGACCACTCTATCAAATTCTCTCTTCAGCTCAACCCAACCAAACTTAACCCATGTCAAAAAATCCTGTTAGGGGAGAGCCGTATGAGAAAGATGTTTGCAAACCTTATCATGCTAGTGGTTCTTTTCCTTGAATTGAAAGTTATCATTAAGGCGTCCTTGACAAGGGTTTATGATCAATAGTCCATGCTGGTCATCTAGTAGTTGATAAAAGTTTTATGAACGTTAACCCTCTATGTTGGCATGAAATTCTTAACCAAGGTGATTATGCATAAGAAGGATCTTATCATAACTCAAAGGACTAGTCCACTAATAACTAGGCAAAGCTATCTTTTTAGTTTATACACTTTTCTCTCAAGACTGAAAGAATAGATGAAGTATAAGTTACCACAATTTGTTTTTGGTAAATGTATTTGTATGAGTGAAAAGAATAATAACCTACACCAATCTCCTTCTATCCTCCCCTCAAAAGAAAACAAGTGCAAGTTGAATAGAAGAGTACCTATGAAGCTACCACATGATTCTGTACAATCAAACCTTTGTGCTTGTTCATCCTGTATAATCTCATAAGATGACTTAACTTTTATCTTTCTAAGCTTATCCGAGTGCATTGTCCCCTTTGCACAAGGGTTGATTTTTTTCCCATTTCTCTTGTCCATTTAATTAGTTTGTGAAGATAACAAATCAGTTTATTTAAAATGCATGTACTTTCCATTCTTGGGTTGAATTGTTAGCTCACTACTCCTTTACCCTGATGACTGGAATCTCTCTCCTTGGGTTATTTTGTTCCTTTGGTTTTGTAGGTTGTTATTGTAGAGCGATTTGTTGTTCCTGCTTACTCAAAGGTATCTCTGTTTCAACAACCAACTGTTGAAGATAGTGATGAGGAGTTGGAGTATGCAGATAGTAGTAGTGCGGAAATTTCACGTATGTCCCAGGCTTGTGATAATCCTTGTGCACCATCCCACCCAACTCCTCCTCTACTTCTCTTCTATTTGATGAATTATATCGTTTCATCTATTAAAAAAATGATGTACTATATCCTTTCTAATTTTAATGTGGCAACAAAAATATGAGTTGTTTGTTCTTGTAATTTGCTTGTCTGATGAAACAATGATTCTGTGAGGGTTTCGGCTCAAGACCTAGATAAGTGTATTTTACCATGAAAAAGGTCTGCAGTACACATTTTCGTAAAGGTTTTAAAGTAGGTTACATATAGGATAGTGTTGAGGTTTGTGATACAACAAATTCCGTTATGGACCATTTATAAGAATTGGCTTATCGCCGCTTTTCACCTGAACATGTATTCTTGATGTGAAACCTACCTCTCTCCCCAATATTAGTCATTTTAAGGAGTTCTCCTTTGTTTGGTAGGCTACACATTGTGAAGGTCTTCGCTGAAAAAATGTTGATTTCCTACAGCAATCAGCCAGAAAAAAGGCTTTCCTGGTGGAGATTCGACCTCCGGAACAACTGAAGTCCATTGGGGCTCTTTTGAGGTTTGTTGGAAATATGTTTCAGCTTCAGAATGGAACTTCATGGTTATATATTTTGTGCCTCGTGCTTCTGTGCGTGCATGTGCAAACATGCATCTTTTTAATGTTCTACTGGGCTGAGTTGGACACTTATATGTGGTGCCTTTGTGATGTTTCTACCTTTGCGGTCTTACAATTTCAACTCTTAAAAGCACAAGAGGTTTTATATAATATGTTCATTCCCTGTACCCTTTCTTTCCCTTTCCCTCATTCTTTCTTTCATTCGCTGGGGCGGGTGGAGGCACACATGTGGACTTCTGTGTTATGATCTACGAGTATGAATTAACCGTGAACCAATAGTAAATACCTGTGTTCTAGTCTTATGATACCTGTTCAAGACCATTGTCATTACTTGTGTAGTTTCCAATCTTTAACTCGTATGTTTTATGTTAGAGCCTCATTTGTATATATTTTGTAATCTTAATTTACACTAAAAATTCTATAGTATCACTACTGACACTTTTTAAAAAAATTAAATGTAAGGTTGGTGTAGGTGGAGCTGGTTGTATTTGGTCAGTTTGTGAAGCAGGCCGAGAAGAAGATTTGAGGCATTCAGTTGCTCCCATCACTGCTGATAAGCTTGCAGAGATTACACTATATGATGAAAACTTGGAGCTCTCACAACACAATGGCAGTGTCCTCCTGCCCTCTGGAGAATTAACTGCTACTAGCATCGATTCTGGAGATGATAACGAGGACCCTAAAGATGACTCTGTGTACTTTGAGAAAGAGGTAATCAAGTCGCAAACGTAACTGAATGATCAATACCCCTCAGCTCTATTTGTTATTTTGGAGTGAGATTCATGCAAATGATATAAAGTTAATGTTTTACCCATCTTCTTAAGGTCGAAGCAACTTTTATGAGGGCAGTTCAGGAAAATATTAAGGAGGCCAACATCATCTTAGAAATAAATTCACTGAGGTATGACGCATTCCATCTTATAAATTACAACCTGGTGATGTTTTAACCTTCACTGTTGAAGCATATTCGTTTTGACGTTTGATGTATTTTCAACCAACTCTGTGTACACAGTAGCATAGGTATGTTATGTCTTTATCCAATGCGATGGAAAAGGTGGATAACATAGTTATGATCTTTCCTTGTAGATTATCTTACAATATGACTTCAGCAGATTGTGCGGATGCATTATTTTATTCAATCATGAAGCTGGCCGCAGAGATGCCCCACAGCTCAAACAGTGAGTATGACTATTAAAACTATATGCATTCTTTCGCTACTCTTGTTTTTTGTGTTTGTGCTTTGATGTACTTTCTTCTCACTGATCCAGAGAGTTGGTGTGCAAACAAAGAATTTAAATGGCAACTGTTAAACAGCTTGTCGTTCTTGGGCACTGTTTGACCAATATATTAGTCTAGCAGACAAACAATATGATACGCAAGGAAATTCTGATATGAGATTAAGTAGCCTGTATCGCAATGATATTGGGTTTGAAACACTATAGAAATATTGATCCAGTCACTGATATCTTCTGTTATATACAAATTAAACGATACCTCCTTCAGTTTATAATATGATAAATGCATTGTTTTTTTTCAGGCGATCTGCAAAAAAGTGTGGCCAAAGTGGTCATGGATTGGCAAAAGCTTTTGAAGTATTATATGCCATCGTTGGATGAGGAGGTAGCACACTTTGCTGTAGTCTTTTTATGGCCCATATGACAGAAAGTTGCCATCGTTAGGTCATTCTTTTACCATGTTTTTTTTTTTTTTTTTGGTGCTATGGTTGGCTGCTTTCTTCTTCTTTTTATTCTTTCTTTTCTTTTCTTTTTTTCTTTTTTTTCCTTTTTTTTTTGGTGAAAAAAATTGTTGAGGGTGGTTGGCCTTTAGTTCTGTATCTTGTTGGGGGCGACACTTTGTGGCACCGATCAGTATTATTTTACTTTATTCCCCCAGACTGAAAAAACAGGATTGCAAATGTTTTGCCGTTTCAAATGATTTGCACTTTCTCGTTTCTTCAAAATTTAACGTTAGAGTTTAAAATGATATTCATGTTAACTATCCTTGTACTTCATGTTGGTGTGTTGCATCCTGTGAATTTGTTATATGTTATTCTTTATTTGCGGTTTTGCCAAGAATTTATTTCCTTTGTTTTCTTGATCAATCTATAGATTGAGGTGATCCTAAAGTTCGAAGAAATATGCCTCACGTCGGTGAAGGAGTTCTCTCCGTTGTTTTCTCAGGTACTCATATTTGAGCAATGCTTCTTATCGTTTTTGTACATATGTCTGGTCTCTAGTGTGTGCTGGAAAAAGTTGCGCACTTCACAATCATCCGCATCTCTTTGTGCATTCTTATGTCTAATTGGTTAGAGCATGGCCTTTAATTGGGTGACAACCTGCTCTTCTGGTATCATCTACCTAAAACAACATCCTCTAAAACATGGCATCTCATTGTTTTTGTAGTACTGAATTCACCCATGATCAATATGGAAAATATTAGCTTAAAGTTGATCCTGGATGATTTAAACCTCTGCAAGAGAAATTTCTGTTATCCCGATGAGGTCTCACAGAATTAGCAGATATAGGCAATGATAACTAATGTGCATCATATTTTCTTTAGGCAAATAGTTTCAAATCTTGATCTTCCCACATGGAGTCCAAATTTATTTTTTGGCACCTCGTAACCTTTCTCAATCCTTCGTATCCCCCTCTCTCGACTTCATGCAGTGGCCAAACAGCTCAGTCATTGATAGCTTGAGCTATTCTGTATGCCTTTTCTTTTCGTGAAATTGCCGTCATATTGAACCATTGATGTAAAAAAAAAGGAACCTTTTTATATGACCTTGCAGATCCGGTGGGGTTGCTTGTCCCGCTTGCTGAATGTTTGTTGGTTAAGATGTGAATTATTTTTCTCTTTGTAGATCTTGCATTTTCTATACACCAAGGATGTGATACAAGAAGAGGCTATACTCTCTTGGGCTTCTGAGAAAGAAGAAGCTGATGAAGCAGATAAGGTGTTTCTCAAGCAGTCAGAGTCACTTATCCAGGTAACCATGTGGTTTCTTCCAGATTTCGATCTTATAAATATATGGCATCTTTGTGACTTTCGAAAGAAGTAGAACATGGCATAACGTAGCAACCAACCCCTTGTTACGGCATCCTTGTAATTCTAGCATGCTTTCTTTCTCCAGCTGCTCGTATCTAGCCAAATCAGCTGTAGTAAAGTAGGCCTGACTTTTTGTACCAGACATAATAAAAGACAATAAGACTTAATGACCCCCCCCCCCCCCCCCCAAAAAAAAAGCCGTTTATTATTGGGTGTTGAGTACTTGTTTCTGCGTCTTCATTGTTCTCATCACTTGGTAGTTGTGTAAAACTTTCTGATGCAAGTTGCCTTCTGAAACCTACACTGGCTGTCAGATTTGCTCATTTATTTGCTAAATTTTGTTGCAGTGGTTGAAAAATGCATCCGAGGAAGAATCAGGGGAAGATGATGACGAGGAATGATGCTGACTGAAGTGCATATTCTTGTAGTTATATGAGAAAATATAGATTATTGTAGATTCTATCCATCGGCAGATCAATGGGCAATGTCAGTCCCTGCTGCTCTTCTTCCTCCCAGCAGTGTAGACTTCCCTGACTTCTATCAGTATACATAATTATACAAGTGAGGGAGGTTGAGGGATCTTGGATGCCTCGCTTTTCTTTCACTGTAGTCACTTTTCTTTTACTGTAGCTTTTTCCCCAGATTGGAAGCATGTTGGCATCGTAGTATGTACTGTCATAACTAATAAAATGATTTATTGCCAATTCCACGATGGCTTCCCTGGTTTGAGCAGCTAACTTTAATCGGAGCTGCAAGATTCAAGTTTCAACTCAGTGCTACTAGTTAGGGTGACTCGTGGAAGATAAAAAAAGAGGGTCAGCTTCTAAGCCGAAACATTAACAATATCCTAAATCTTTTGTATGTGTGTAAACAGCTGAATCGGCTGTGTATCAGCTAGTCTGCTGGTTTCCAGCCTTCCATTCGACAGAGTACAAGTTATAACTTGCACAAGTACATGAGTTTCAGATACGTTACATTCCCGGTGGTTTCTACGAGGGATACATGGTTGATAGCTTCTTACAATAGCTATAAAGAATCAGAAAGATCAATGCCATGATGATCAGACATTCAAACTGACAGTTCAGTTCGAGAGATCAGAATCCCATCAGTGTCTGCATAAAGCCACTCGCCATCATTGATTCTAGTCCCCGCAATGGCTACCGGGACATGTTTCTCTCCGATCCCCTTCTTGTTTGCTTTCATAGGGTGTGAAGCAAGGGCCCTCACCCCGATATCACAGCCATTGATCTCGTCAACATCTCTTATGCATCCATTGACAACAATGCCGAACCATCCGTTGTTCTGAGCTTGTTGCACAGGATTTCCACCTAGTATAGCACACCGCAAGCTTCCACCTCCATCGACGACAAGCACTCTACCATTGCCCTTCTCTTCAAGAAACTCACGAACCAAGACATTGTCTTCAAATACCTTGAGAGTAACTACCGGCCCAGAAAATACTTGGCGCCTGCCATAAATTTGGAAGATTGGTTGCAGAGCTCGTAACTCGCCGCTCACTATTAGTTGTGAGTTTGCATCACAAACTTCAGCGGTCGCTATCAAGGCCATAATGTAGCAACGTCTGCAGGAAGAAGCACAAAAAATTCTGTAAGTTCCTGGTGTGAAAATCCAAAGAAAACTAGTCATCGCTCTTTTAACAAGACAATTGTGCATTGCTTAGTTAAACCAGTCTGCACTTCCATTCTACAACGTGAACCAGGAAACGAGAAAAAATAATTTGGAGGCTCTGAAGTGCAGGAGGTCTGATATGACTCCGATTATCTAATTCAGGCCAGATATGCAGGCACCCATCTAGGTATTTACAACAGGAAGGTAACAATAATATTTCATCACCATAGATAACTAGTCATTTCGGTGACTCAAATGGTCCAGCTCGATCGATCTAGTTGACTATGTGCAACCACGTAACAGTAGTAGTGAAAAAAAAAAAAGAGAGAAAAATCACAAGTCGTGTATTAGCTAAAAGGTTTCCACAATTGAGAACTCTTTTGTGCTAAAAGTAACAAAAGGCACTTGGGAAAACTACTCACAAGCTCCTTAAGAGCAACAAACTTGGCACTTTTCACATTAATAGAAAAAAGCTACACAATATTTTTTAGGTTCAAGTAAAAATTCATTCGATATACTGATTTGAGTTTAGAGTACAGCTGAATGTAAGCCGGTGCAATCAGAGGTAACAAGTTAGAGCTATCAATTGATGAGGAAGGACTCAGCAAACATCCCAAGTTTTAGATCTACAGTGTGGGAGGATTAGATGTATACCCGCATTAACATAGATGCCGAGTCCAACCCTTCACCGTATGTCTAGGGTTATTTATCACTGAGTTAATCCTTCTTCACGTTATTAAAAAAAAACCCACGAAACTACTCAAAATCTAAACGTCTTCTTCCCTTTCCCACCCCCAATAACCACCAAATTTCAACCTCTCAAGTACCGTATACCACTCCTTGCCGGATGAAATCGACAGAGTCATACAACACACAAATCAATCAATTGAATAACAAAGCACCGAATCTGAGAATACTGAATATCACAGTATCAGATCACGTCAAAGAGACACAACAAAAGCACAGATATACATAATCAATGATTGAATAATCAAACTGAGGTACCGATCGAATCGAAGATCGTGAATCGGAGTCGGCGGCGAGGAGGCGATTTGCAGATTGGAGTTCAGGTGATTGATTGGATTGGATTGGATTGAAGGGTGATCAAAACCCTGAGGCTCGAATTTGGGATAGATTGATATATGGTGAATGGTGTTGAACAGAAAGAAAGAGGTCGAGATTAATGGAGAATGATTTTTATTTTTATTTTATTTATTTTTTAGAGTGAATTGATGAGTTGAAAATGAAACGAAATGAAATGCTTTTTTGTGTCTTTGTCCGCTTCAAAAGGTAACACAAAGATGTTATAACAAGGAAAAAGGGATTTGTTGAGAGGAATATTGTTATTAAACAAATCCCACGGTGAAGATGTCATTTATTTTTATTTCTTTCGTTTCATAAAAACATATTCTTTTTGTTTCATGTAATTTAATAGATGAAACAAAAATATATTAAGTATTTGTAGGTTTAATTTAATACAATTAATTATTATTTTTTTATAAAATTATTATGAAATATTAATGATATATTAAGTTATAAACTTTAATCATAAATCATGACTTATATGTGGTGCTATATCTATAATTTGAAATTCAATTTGTAAAAACAAGACTTCAATCATGAGTTAAAACTAATGTTAAAATCAAACTGAGATAAAGAGTGATTTTATATTTAAAACCAAATATAAATGTTATTATCCTTATCACATCATCAATAATATTTATTTTAAATCTTTCTCATTTTAAAATTTTTTAAGGTTATATATTATTTAATAAATAAAAAATACACAAAGATGTACTTAAAAAAAATTAGTTGAATGTGAAGATAAAAATTTGGGTGAAAAAAATAGTAAGTCATAATTTTGAAAATTTATGATGTGTTGTAATTTTGATGAGATGCTTACAAAAAAGAACATGTTTACTTAAATTATGTTAGATTAATATAAAAAAAGAAGATGAAATCAAGTAAGAATTTAATAAAAATAAAGCCTTTTGGATATAAAATAACATCAAACGTTGAAGTTACAATTATATAATTAATACAAAAAGAATTTTTTAAATATCAAATTATAAAAATAATTACGCTTATGCTAACATCAAGATTGAATTTATTCCTACGAATATTTTAAGACCACTAGAAATCCGTTGTGTTTAATACACAAAGAGTACAAATCGACGGAATCCACCAAGCCCACTACAAAAAGTAATAACTTCGACACTCCATCAGCAGCTCCCAGCAGCCACTACGCCACTGCTGACAACCGATAGACCTCTCGCAAAACAAGGATGCATTCTTCCTTGAATGCAAGGAATTTATGCAATCACGTCCAATGCTTCATAACTCCACACGCACCAGTTCAATAGGTAACAATTTTGAATCAATGAGAAAACTCCATAAATTATGTGTCCGAGATCAAGACGATACAGAAGTTCTACATTTACAACTCAAATAAAAGACGAACTGACATCCAGCATGAAAAGACCGGAGACACTATCGGCTTCCAATAGCCTTCGAACAATACCACAAACCAAGTTTACAGTAATGACATAGGCACAGAGGTGAGAGACGGAGGAAGAACACAAACACCGAAGGGAAATGTTACCCGGAGCGACAGAATTTCAGAGTTACAGCTGCCGGCGGATAAGGTGCGACCAAATGTCTTTAGACAAGCCTGTGGATGGTATTCATGTCTGCGACCTCTTTCAAGGAGCTGGATTCGACATGGTCCCACCACTTATACAGAAAGTTGTCGACAACCAGTCGGAACCATGGAGAGAGCATCAGGCCTTCCTCCCCGGCATCGGCCTTCTCACAAAGTTCTTTCAGCTGATGTCTATTTACATATTTGACATCTGCAACTTCATCGGGATTCGAATTCAGCTTCACATCTTTGATGATGAAGAGCAGGTAATCAACTGCAAGCCCACAAAGAAAGCTACTCGTTATATTTGAGTGATGGAAAAGAAAGATCATTAAGCATGAGCAAATCATAGTGTTGAAGTGCAGATAATTAATGCCCACATTTGAGGACTAGTTGAGTGACTTCAAAAAAAAAAAAAATAATAAGGAACTCGGAGAATTTCTGACAGATAGGTAGCCCAAATTGAGGAGAAACTAAAGGGAAATTCCAATCAAAGGGACACGCCATATATATGCCGCAAGACACCTCAGGAAAGAGCTGAACAATTTGCCAGGAACTGAAAACAGCGGACAGAGAATATCTCCATCATAAAAAGGATCATGTGACTTGCTCACTCTAGGGAGAGTCTATATGCCAAGAAACTTCTAAGCCCCTGCTTCTCCAAAGGGGACGATGGGCTACTTGGACATATTTTTATCATTGAATCCATGAAGAAAAATTGCAATACTTACTTTAGAATTGGTTAGTATTCCGATCCATCCAGACTTTGGAGCTAAAACCATGTAAAATTTTGCCACCTAAGAAGATCTAAAAGAGGAACCAACCTAACATCTACTACCATGGTTTCATTTGTTATCAGTGCCTAACGAAGTAGAAGTATCAGAAATTACGTTCATGCTCCCCCCATTTGCCATCTGATGGTGCCTTGTACAGCATGCGGCCGAGAGGTACAAATTCATCAACTGGCACATCTTCAGCTGGGATTCCCAGTTCATCCAGAAGCTTCCTCTGTGCTGCATTCCTCACACCTAGAAACCAAGAACAAGATACAAAAAAAAAACCACAAGAAAATGATTTATACAAAGAGTTCTGTGAAAATTATGCCCATTACTCTGAACATATTTAGATAAAAGTACCTAAGGCGTCCTGCTCAATCAGCTCCGATTCACGGTACAGAGGGTGGCTACAGCAGGTGTTGGTCCAGACCAGAGGAAAAGTCACCTTTGTCAAAGATCGTTGCTGTGTATAAACATTACAACGTTATACTCATTCCATGTGTTCTTGCAACTCCGATCAAGGTCTAAAAAATAAGCAAAAGAGCAACAGAAAGTCACACCAGCCTTGACCAGTTCTGCAGCTTAACAGACTGAGAGGATTTACATCTTGAATATTACATACAAGTTACAGCGGATAATGTCAACTTTAGCAGTTAAAATCTGAGCCTAACATATCAGTCAGACAACTAATAAACATGTTATATTCAATCAGCCAATTGATCCAATTCAGGGGTGAATTTTATTGGAGTATGCCACCTACTTAAGTCAGCTAATATTCCTTCAGAAAAGTTTTCCTAGTTTTTTTGTATGCCACCTACTTATCATCATTTCAAGATGATACCACAACATTCAAAACTCTCAGACTTGCTCGTTAATACCTTGTAAACCAGGAAACAAAGGATGCTAAAAACAAGCACATCACCCCATATTCAGTACCTGGTGTTCTTGTTCCCAAATTCAAATTAACGGCCATCTCCATTCACTGAAAAGGGTGAAAAAAAAAAAACTTGAAACTAATAAGCTCTAACCTCCATTCCCAAACTTCCATCAGTGATAGACTACTGTCAGTCCCTCGCCACCAAGGTTAGACCAAAGTACCAAACCAGCTTTCCAACAAATTCACAAAAATTCAAGGTACACAGCCATCTCTTCATTTTGATATACCGACCAAGGTCTCTTCATTTATCTTTCTTAACAGCAGAAATATGCATAAAAATTCATTTAGCCTCGTTGCGAACAACTTTTCCACCTTAATTCATCCAAAAGTTTAAGCCTAGTTAAAATGTTCCCTAAAAGTTCTGAGAAAAAGCAAGGTCTACCAAGTCAATTATGAGTAAAGTTTATATGACAGTAAAAACGAATCTAGATGTGACAAGCTGGTCGAAGCATAGTGTCATTCAGACTTCTAAATCCAAATTCGGAGCTTCCTTGATGGCTCACAAAGGGATCAAGATTCCTGCTCAGAAGATTCAAGTGGAGAAACCAAATGAATTCAAAGTGCCTTTTTTTATCACTAAGGAGGCTTGAGTGCCGAGTATAAGTAGAATCTTCGAAATAAACCACTTTACTACATGAACTTACGGCGATCAAGGGATTGGGGCAGGAGACGGAGACAATGTAGCAGCTGAAGGGAAATTAAAGACAGGTATACAAATGATCAAATAGGTTGGTCAATGTCAAAACAAACGGTCAAATAGATAGGTAAATGTCAATACAAATCATCAAAGGTTGGTATATAATAAAGGAATACAGGTAATGAACTGAAACTTGAGTATCCTACTATAGTTTCCGTTTTGATTTTCAATCCTTTTGATTTTCAATCCTTTTTTTTATTAAAAAAAAAAAAGCACATAAAGACACCTTTCTATCTAGTGCAAGATGAAGCAAGACCGTATGTTGAGGCAAATTGAGCAGCATAACTACTCAGGTTTTTTCTGTATAGTAGGATTGCTAACATCTTCAGTCATTCGGTAGCTTGTTTTTAGATTTGATGGATACAGCTCATTCACAGACTACAGGGAAAAAGAACGAGAGTTACTATCATGAATATAAAAATTCCAACAACTCATTACACATCATTAAGGTGGGCACTTATATGCATAAACGTGATAGCAATTACTGAAGTAGATTAAGAACCTGAAGCAGCAGCTCGTATTTTGAATTAAACAGGAAGACACTAAAAGCTCTATGAAGAGATTTCCCAGTGTCAATCTTTTCCATCAAGTGACCTGCAGTATCGCAAAGTTATCAATCAGAAAGCTAAAGAGATAGTCGATCAAAATGTTATAAGTAACCACATATAATAGATTATAAATAAATCCATGTATCTCTAAAAGAAACTATCCACAAATTTGCAATCCCAAACCAAGTTAATAATAAGAAATTGTGACAGTCCACCAAAGGTTCATGTTGTCTCTCTCCGTCCGTAATGAGAATACAATGAGGAACATTGGTTTCGTGCAAACAAGTTGGAGTAACTGATAAAAAAGTTTGTAGGCGGTACAAAGTTGTATATGCATATAATATCAGAAAAAGGGGTGACACTCACAGTTATATTTGGAATCATGACCAACTACATGGTCATTCTCATCTACAAGGATACATCTGCAATAAAAATAAACAGTCAAAATCATATTTATAGATGAATGAAAAACATAGTCGGTGAGGGGAAGATTGCACTGGTTAAGTGGAAAGGGAATCAATAGGTGAGGGGAAGTTTGCACTGGTTAAGATAGATATTTGGGCCTTCTATAAGCAATAACAAGCAATGACATACACAACCAATATTCACATCTTCTAATAGACTAATTGCCGGGTTTTATGTCTCGATTTCTTCACGAAGTTCCTATTTCAATAGTTGAGGTTATTTCCTTGCACATACAAAGCCAGAAGAAAGCTGTTTACATGATATGTGCCAGCACCAAAGGCACATTGCACATATCTTCAACTTCAATTGTATAGCAGTCATGAGCTGAATGAATAGGAAATATGTCCAAAAAATCCATAATTTTACTTAGCCTACTGATTCACCAAACAATCGAAGTTGCTAATCCTTCCAGACTCTTTTGCGTCCATACTCTTAATTCTTCTTAGTTACCTGCTTTCAAAAACTACTAATACAAAAACGTTATTTACCATCCAAAAAACACCATCCCACATGCAAATCAACCGAAACAAAACCCCTCAAACAAAATGATTTCGACTCTATCCACATTATACACATTCCAAAACCCTCCTTTTTTTTCTAGAAACAATTCATCATTACATCACACAACCAAAAACAAAGAAAACACAAACTCTCATCGAAACAACATCAACAACAACAACAAAATTCAATCCTCAAATCTAACAAAACCACATCAATCACAAAACCTCACACAGCGACACAACAAACAGTCAATCGATAAAATCAATTCGAATTACAAAACGACATCATCGGAACCGAATCGGCGAATCTCAAATCCAAATCAATTCAATCTCAAATGAGGAAACAAACAAATCGAATCCCAATCGAATCATGAAACTCACTCGTCGTCGAACATGAGCCGACGCTGGACGGCGTCCATGTGAGCCTCGGCGACAACGGCGGCGGCGGCCATCGGAGCCGCGGGTGTGGTTGCAGCGGTCGCCGTGGCAGAGAAGAATGAAACGACGCGTTTTGAGGGGAAAATGAAAGACGGAGACGCGAAACGACTGTGACTGTGGTGGTTGAATTTATAGAGGAGTTGGAGAGCGAAATGAGAAGAGGAAGATGCCGCTGTCGGCGTTTTTCGAATGGGGTTGAGAGATTATTCATCATATAAATTTAATGTTTATTTTTTATGAAAAAGAAAAATGAAATACTACCAAGTAGTGCAAGTAGATAAGTAGATGAATAGATGTACACTTCAACTAGCAAGAACCCACTATAATGATGATCTTTTAATTGAATTGGTTGGTTTATGTTTATGTTTTTGTGTTCCATGATGTAGTAGTAGTACTTTACTGAAGAGTAGTAGTGAAGATTACTGATGACAACGAAGTCGAGATGGTACGAAGAAAATATTTGAAGAGATGAGTATCTGCATGTAATCATTGTGACGGTATATACGTTTTTGTTCTGATTATTGTTTCGTAATACGGTTTGTAAGTCGGCGTAATTAATATCGGTTTGTGATGGTTCACAATTGGTAGGAGTCATCACTCATTGGAGAGTTGATAGTTTTACGTAAGACGATCGAGCTTAATACCACTCAAAGCATCAAGTGATATGGGTAATGTCTTGAAAACTATGATACTTTGTGTAGCAATATGAGGATATATTGGATGACTATCAGTTGTTATAGATTCGTAGATGATAAAATGATAAAGAGATATATCTGCTAGCAATTACACACAATAAATCCTTTTTTTTATAATAAAATAAGATATTGTTATGTATGATTATAAGTTAAAGTACGTATTTGTTATCGTGAGTATGCTATCAGCAAAAAGAGAGCTTTGACCTTATTGAGATAACGCCACGTCTAAATAAAAGCTATAAAAAAAACATTGATTCTATTACATTCAACTTTAAACGTTTTGGATTGATTCTTATTTCAGAAAATAATATTAATCACAGTTTATAATTATACCGTCATATGTTTTTTATATTTTCACAAGAGAGTGCATACCTCATCATGATATATCTTAAATACTATTATTAGGTAGGTTTTTTTTTTGTATTAGTATGCATGACAATCGCTCGTAGATAGTTGCACCATAGTTTTGAAAATGTTCTGTTTTTTTTTCCCCTTCTGATTGGCTTTAGATGGTGTCTCAATAATATCATAACAGTGTCACATTCAAAAAAATAATAATATCTGTGATTTGTGAATATATCAAAATCACCAATGTCTCCTACACGTTTATTTCATTAAAAATTTTAATTTCACGCGATTCCCTTGTGTATACGCATAGCTGTTGTTTTTGCATGTTAGGTGGCTCCAAAGTCTTAACTCAACCAAAAAAGTTAGGTCCAGTAATTATCGTCGTTTAGTTAGATATTAGTTAATAATTCCCACATGAAACAAGAAACTTCTTAAAATCGACTTTGATTAACATCTCTCAACTATTGATTAATATATGGTTAACAAGTTTCGATGCGGGCATTCTGTTTTCATATAACTTTGACACACAAACTAATACCAAATGGCATGGAGTGAGCGAACAAATCCAAGGCTGAACTACGCTAAACAAGAAGAAAAACATAAGGTTCAGTTCTAAAATCAATTAATAATAAAATAATAATATTAATATTAATAATATTAATTTTATGATCCAAAATTTATATTTTCAGGATAAACTTAAATAACCGTCATGTTTTCACTCTCCTATATTCTCGTGAATATTTTCTTCGGTTAAGCACACCATTTAAATTGAGAGTAAATTGATTTAGTAAAAATTCTCATTGGTGTTTCCCTTTCAATGTACTTGAACAATTATGACAAGAGATATGATCTAATATTTTCGTCTTCAGTTTTATTATATCCAAATTTTTAATAGTTCGTATCAAAACAACCTTCGTGCTATGTTGTTTAGTACATTCGATTTCATGATTTGGTGAATTTGATTTCCTTTGATTATCGTTTTATCAAATAATGAGAATCATGAGATTGAATTGTGATTTTGGCGTGAATATCTTGATAAGGATCTGAGATTTTTCATGCACTGATTATTATAATCCAATTGATCAAACATATTACCTGTTGTTGATGGCCGTTCTAATGCTTTGGTTGAGTGTGAATAACATATCCCTTAGTACGTTTTGTTGGAGAATTGTTATCCCAGCTTGAGAATTAAGGTTTTCAATATTCTGGGTTCCCAATAATGATTACGATCGTATTTTACTGGTCTGATTGTGTACCTAATAGATACAGTTTACTAGCAACATTAAATCCCGTCCACTTGATCCGATTTTGATGTCTAACAGTTGGATTATAATAATCATATGGTTAAGTTTATTATCACAATTGGACAATGGAAAGAAATCTTAAAATATCTTATGATCTTTATTTATATTATTTGATTAGAGATTAACCACAACATTTCTCGTTAATTAAAATAAATATATGAAGTTTCTCAAAATCATATGTGATAAAAGATATTATTATGATTAATTATTTTAATATAATAAATTTTATCCCACAGGGATTTTTATTATACTAATATAATTAATTGGGATGATATATCAGATTATTTTCTTAATTTTTCTTCAGATATTAAGAAAGAAATATAATATATTAGTTTTATAATTCAGTATTATGAATCTATTTAATTAGAAATTTAGCCTATATACAATTTCTATATTATGTGATTCATATTGTTTGCATTATTTATATTGGATAAATCATGATTTTTGTTTATTTGCCTCAAGTTAATCACCATGTGTGTTTGTTATACAGTCTCACAACCTGTGAATTTTTCTAACTTTAAAATGGATGTTCCCGAACTTAAAAATGATAATTATAAAATTTAGAAGAAAATAATCCTTCTATAATTGAGGTTCATATATATGGATTATGCTATCAGGAAAAACGAACTGTCTATGGTTACAGATGCTAGCACTCTAGCTCAAGTGGCTCTTTATGAATAGTGGGAGCGGTCCAACCGTCTTTGTGTTATGTTCATGAAGACCAAATTATATGCTAGCATTCATGGTTCTATCGAGCACCATAATAAGGTGAAAGACTTGCTTGAGACGATTGATTCGCAGTTTGAGTCTTCATAAAAAACATATGCCATGACCTTGATTATGCAATTTACATATCTAAAACTCACTAGTGTGAAAGGTGTGCACGAACACATCATGAAGATAAGGGACATTATGGCTCAACTGAAAAATTTGAAGGTTGAGATTCCTAATATTTTTCTTATATATTATATTATGAATACTTTTTCTCAACAATATGCACCTTTCAAAATTTCTTACAACACACATAAGAGTAACTGATCAATTAATGAACTCATGATCATTTGTGTTCAAGAAGAGCAAAGGTTGCTTATGAAGTCTAGTGAAAGTGTTCATATGACAACACAAGAAAAGGCTAAGGAGCAAGGTAAGAAAAAACGGAAAGGTAAACTACTTTCCCAAGCTTACATTAAGAAACAATCAAGTGCTTTTTTTTGTAAAAAAAGAAAAGCACCTGAAGAAGGATTGTTTCAAGTATAAGCCCTGGCTGGAAAAGAAAGGTAATCAAATCTCATGTGTTTCATGAATCTAATATGGTTGATTTTGGTCACAACACCTGATGGATGATTGTGGTCTACAATCCATATTTCGAACTCCTTACAGGGATTCCAAAGCCACAGAAAACAAGTAGGAAGCAAGCAAAGCATCTTTTCAGCAAATAAGATGGCTTCACAAGTTAAAGTTACTAGGACCTGTGATTAGTCCTAAATAGTGATTATGTTTTGTATTTGAAAAAGACCTTTTATGTTCCAACTTTCTCTAGGAACTTGATATCGGTTTCAAGACTTGTATCTTTAGGTTATTTCTTTAATTTTTCAAATTCGACATTCAGTTTATCATTTAAATCGGATGTCATTGGAAGTGGCACTTTGTCTAATGGTCTTTACTTTTTACATTTACAAGACAATAATGTTTATGATGTGATGCATGTTCATGATAATGCTGGTTTAAAACGAAATACTGTGAATGAAGATTCCTTTATACTATGGTATCGAAAATTAAGACATATCTCCATTGATCGAATTAAGAGATTAGTAAATGACGGAATACTTAGTTCTTTGGTTTTTACAGATTATGATATTTGTGTGGATTGCAAAAGGGAAAGCAAACCATTAAGTCTAAGAAAAGTGCCAAGAGGAGTACAAACATATTACAAATCATACATACGGATATTTGTACTCCTGATATGGATTTGTGCTCGAATCCCTTATGATTTGTTTCGTTTCTTACAGAATGCAAAATCAACTAAAGAGAATGTTAATGTTCTAGACTATGCCTAGTTTGGTGCTCTTTCAATTTTGTGACTTTGTTTTGGATTCTACCAGATATTTATAAAATCGAGGAATCGTTAGATATTCACTTCGTTTCAAATCAATTACAACACATTAGTATAATGAAAAATAAAGCAGATTTTTGAATCAGATGATTGAATTTTTATCATAAAAGAAATGATTTTGTGGAATATTTTTTTTATGGGATCTTTGTTTTTATGATATGAAATCAGACATGCTAACTGATTTTAAATCAACTCTCACAATCTGTTTTTATAAATGCATGTCCCACATATATGGTAACACTTTCAAAATTAGTGAATCTCTTATATATATATATACACGATATCATTTTGTGAGACGTCAAGATTAATGGACACCAACATATAGAACGCCAAGATATATGATGCCATCAATCTTTTTCAAATGACTGCGAATCTTTTCAAACGTTAACCTTAATGAAATGAAAATGAAAAAACTTTATAATTATATAACAAAAAATAAAAGGAATCCTTGAGATTATAAACCATCGTATTATCATAAAAAAAGATTATGAAGAATCCTATAACTAATATATATATATATATATATATATATACACACACACACAAAATAATGTTAATAAAAAATATAGCATCACAAAATCAAATAAAATATATAAATATACAAAATATATAATTTAATTAACACAAAATTATATAAAAGAATCATAACAACATTACTATTTAACATATAAAAAAATAAAATGATCATTAAAAAACCTATGCAACACGTAAGATAGTATTCTATATAAATAAATACACAAAGTATTTTAATGGGACGTGAGGTATGTGGAACGTCACGCATGTGGGATGCCAAATATATGGGACATTATCAATCTTTTCAATTATAATGGAAAAAAAAAATTCCTATTACAATAAAAACAAAAATTACAAAACATCTCTTACTCTCAATCGAATTTTTGAAAAGAAAACATTAAACAAGCTCCTATTATCTATCAGAAATTTTAACTTTTTTATAAAATAATGAAAACAAAATAGAAAAAATCTTTTATTATTTTACATGACATATCATAATTTTGTTTTATGTATATTGAAATGAAAAAAAAAACCTATAAGTCATCAAAATTTAAAATATTTACGAATTGATTATATCTCATTATATTATTTATCAATTAGTCATCTACAAAATCAAAAGACTTGTATTCAATAAAAAAGATAACAAATCCAGCATTCATAACATCAAACCAAATATGACCAAATGATAATTTATAAGTTGAAAAGTTTAAAAAATAATACCTATTGATTATTTATACAAAAAATGAATTAAAAAAATCTCATATTAAAATAAAAACATAAAATGCAAAAATCTTCTATTATCAATCGAAATTTCGAAAACAAAAAAATAAAAAACTCCTATTATCTACAACAAATTTGAATTTTTTTTTACATCTTTTACAAAAAAACAAAATCTTAATTAATTATATTTAAAAATAGAAAAAATCTTCTATTTTTTTTACCATGACATATCATAATTTCATTTAATACTTATCATATGAAATCACAAACGAAAAAATCGCCACAAAAAAGATCTCATAATTTAACATATAAATATATAAAATGATTATAAATAATCTACGCAGCACGCATGATAGCAAACTAGTACTTATTTAATATAGAAAAATTCAAAATGTATTAACTTTATATTACATTATTATTTCACAATGTCATTAATTTTTCTCTATATCCATCCATATTTCCCTTATCACACTCATAATAACAAAAACGTTAAAAAGCATGAAGTCAACTATAATATCTTAAAGAAGAACTTAAACGATTTGATAGAGATTATGTATATCAATAAAGTATATATTCCTTTTCGATAACACATCACTCTAGAATTTTACTGTGTTGATCTATATTCCAGTTTTGAACCTGGAAAACAATTCGATAGCAAATATTGATCGGGTCATTACAGAATACTTTCAGAGTAACCTTGCGATGACATGTCGGATATGTGGACAAGGGGCCTAGGTCAAGCATCTAGCAGGGAAAGATTCTGGGATTATGTGTCTTGTTTGAAGTCGCAATGAGGACGTTGTATTCTTGAAGTGGGGATATACACAATATCCTAAAAAAAATGTTAAAACGGTTTGATAGAGATTATATATATCAACTAGGTGTATGTTTCTTTTTGTTTTTGGTAGTCCATCATGTGGGGCAATGATGAGATGATGATATGAAATAAGGATAATTTTATAATTTTATATAAAAAAAATTATTAAATAAAATAATAATTATAATTTATATAGGAACTTAGTAAGTATTACAATTTACGGGGAGAGTATGAGTTTAAAATAAAAAACCTTCGTAGCATTCATCCCTGAGAAATGGGCACAGTTGAAGCCTTCTAGAATTAGGTCACCGGCACCCAAACCTAGTAAGCAGCAGAGTTGCCGGTGGAGAGATGTCGTGGGGAGAAAAACCCGCCGGAATCAAAATCCTGTGGATATGGACATTCGGCACGGCGGTCGGTACTCACTGGCCACTCTTCTCTTTCTATCTCACTATGTGCTCATGAAAATGTTGACATATATCGGAGTTCGTTGGATTCGCAGTTCTTCTTGGGAATTCGGTGAGGACGAGGCTCAAGGACATGGAGAGGATCATGAACGCCGAGCATCGAGGGGACGCTGCGGCCGATTCGACGGTGGTCATCGCGGATGATTTGGATTCTACCAACGAAGTGGAATCGTAGGGATTAGGTTTGCTGTGTACGAATGAGGTGTTTGATGACATGTATGAGGGAACATCGTTGAGGGGACCATGTGTTATGTGTAGTCGAGGAATGCTAACGGACAGTCATTCAACCACTTTTATGTGGTTGTTTGGAGAACTCGTTCGTTTTCTTGAGTTTCGATCTCAGAGTAGGATGATAATCAGCAATTCACATGACCGTGATGAAAGTTGATGGACAAGACAGATAGTTATGAAGAAACTGAATTGTTCGTAGCATCAGGAATATGTTGAATGGTTTTGATATGTGTGTCACTAACTAAGTTCAGCATATGTGTGTTTGTTAATGGGTATGACTTAAGTTTAGAGCATAGTCTATATGTGTGTTTGTTATGCGTGGCTTTGTATGGTCTAATGTCTATACGTGTGTTTGTTGTTGTGCTGCTCTGTATCTATCTTGTAGCTTTGAGGGTAAAATTCGGATCAGATATGAAGTTACAGTCCGTAAAAGAGCTTGCTCATCAGCGTGGGAAGACAGGCATTAAGCGCCAACTCACTGGTGTGCACACTGCTATTGCTGTCACTAAGCCAATTCACGGCGCATAGATGCTAAGTTGCTGCCTCCTTTTTTTACCCCACACAAATCCGGCATTGGCATTCTGGTGCTCCACCACCCCACAGAAACGAGAAATGCATCCTAGAGTCATCCAGTAACTTCACCATTTGGAAGCCCTTGCTTGTTGAGAAACTAAACGTTTGAGTTGTTGCAAATCATGTTGTGCCCTAGCTTGTTGCCCTCCTGAGCCCTACCTGTGCATTCTATCTCAGGTAGCAACTTCTTTGTTCGTTTAAGGCTGTATGGTTTTGACCTTAGGTACCAAGTTGGGACGTAGATCAGTAGCATAGAGATAGTGTCTAAAGGAAGAAAGCTGGAGGCTCTGATTAGCGTGGTACTAACTTTCTTCGTCTGTAGAATGGACCCTTGGCGGGTGGCGATAGACTATACGCTAATCATGCATCCCCTTGTTTTTCTGGAATACCGACAGTTTCCCTCATCGTCAGTCATGCTTCTACTCGTCTTGCCCTCGGAGTCATGCATTAAATCTCAGGTGGCATTAGCATCTGCTCTATTTGCTACTTGGTTCCTTAGTTTTGACCTGTTGGAAGCTTGAGACGACATCATAATGGATCAGTAGGATATATAGTAGTATCTAAAGTTATAATGCAGTAAGGTGCAATTAGTGTGGTTTTCTTCGTCGGTAGAACAAACTCTATGCTCTTGTTGATACTTTATCTGCTAATCATGCTTGTCCGTAGAAAGGTAAATGAAGCAAGAGCCAATGGTTTCCATCAGAATTCAGAAGGTATAAGGCAATTCTGGGGAATCTGGTCTAGTCTATCCAAGGCTGTAATCACTTAACTTGACTCAGTGTTTTCTAGGTGCTGCATCTAAAGAGCTCCTCAGACAACATCAATTTATTGTAGCAGCTAATATCAGAAGGCTGAATCGATCTCAGAAAGTTGGGAATCCCTGAATTACAGTAGGAAAGGAGATTTTCTTGAAGCTAGGTACTTTCTTCTTCCTTCGGCCCTCACTGGCACAACCTGCCAGTGAGGGCCGAAGGAAGAACGTACACGAGACCATGTTGTTCTTCCCCAGGTTGAATTTTGGCTGCCAAGGGACACATGCTGAAGCTACCATTTAGCAGTTACCGACACATACGGGTCATTTGCTGGCATTTGCTCCTCGGTTAAGGTTTCTGGTCCAGTTCTTGATAGGACTGCAACAGTAGGTGGTCACTATGAGGGACTTGGGTTCCCTGCTTTTGAACCTCTATAGCATTAGTGTTGTCTTCCACCAACACCATTGGATCACAATCAAGTTTGAAAAAATCCTGTGTCTGTGGCTGAGTTTTTTTTTTTTGTTGGATCGCTGATGCTGTACTACAAGCACAGCAAGCGATCCTGTGCCCAATATGAGAGTGTGTAACATGTAATCGTATTATTATCGCGTGTGCTGAATCATGGACGGAGGAGACTTGCGCAAATAGTCCTTGGCTTCGAACGCAGTTCAATACTTGGATGGTATATAAGATGTGACATTATCAACTGGACGATGAGGTATGTTATTGTTATTTTTTTGTGCATACTGTTCATCGACATGTCTTCTTCATCTTCTGGTGTTTACCTTCAGGTCAGTGGCCCAATCGTCTTGGCAAGTGTCTGGGCGGATTCTTAGACTGTTTCCGACATTGTTTCTATTCCTTTTATGGATGAATATATTCCGATTGATAAAGTACATCGAATATGCCTATTTTCAGATGAGATTAAGCTTTGGATAACCATGTGCAATTTTTGTTCAGGGGCAGAAACTCCCCAATTGTGATCTGATATTGATGATCATGAAAAATAATTATTGTTTTTATCTTTTAGTTATTATTGTAAAAATATAGAAAAGATACAATTATTAAAGAATCAAGGGAAATAATCATAAGAGGTAAAGATATTTAGGAATATATTCTTATTCAAGATATTTTTCTAAATAATTGTTTTAGTTCTTGTATGTTATTACTTCCGTATGTTTTAATGCTTTCATTTACCTGGTTTTTGGCTCTCCAGGGTTGGTTGAAAGTGATCCAGAAGGTGCACTTGCTGGCTTTGCCGAGGTGGTCCAAATGGAGCCAGATAAGGCAGAATGGTGAGCTTCTAAATGTTCCAGCTGTCGAATAGAATATCGCATGGTTACAAATTGCCAAAAGACAAACCGTGCAATGTGCAATATGAGTAGTTGTAGTGTGCCTGTAATTATTGGTTGTCATTATTCAGTTTTCGCTATGGTATATGAAATCTGTTGGTAGTGGACAGCTGATCATAGCCTTTGAGTTTCTAATCACCTAAGCTCTCATCGAAAACATTCCAGGTCAACATTATGCCCACATCAGTTTTTGTGGTCTGTTGCACTATTCAGACATTTATTTCCTTTCACAATCTGATGTCAATTTTTTGCAGGGGGTTTAAAGCTTTGAAGCAGACAGTGAAGCTTTACTATAAGTTGGGGAAGTATAACGAGATGATGGAAGCATACAGGGAAATGCTGACATACATCAAGTCTGCCGTGACCAGAAACTACAGTGAAAAATGTATCAATAGCATCATGGACTTTGTTTCTGGGTCTGCCAGTCAGAATTTTGACCTTCTGCAAGAATTCTATCAGACCACTCTCAGAGCTCTTGAAGAGGCCAAAAATGAGGTTGGAAACACTTATTCATTCCTTCTAGCGGCTATTTTATGGCGAATGCAATAATTAATGCCATTTGCTTTTTGTGCAGAGGTTGTGGTTCAAAACAAATCTGACATGGGTGAATACGGGAGAATGAACAAGGTAATACTTGGCTATCTATTTTGCTCCTCGTGACATGCAGTCAAATGTAGACGAAGTAATTGTTCTCTCTTTTCGTAAAATACAAACAGATTCTGAAGGAACTACACAAGTCTTGTCGAAAGGAAGATGGCTCAGATGATCAGAAGAAAGGGGCCCATATATCTCTCTTGAGATTACTTTAACGACAAACACGTTATATCTTTACATGTATCAAATCGTTAAAGAATCATTAAGTGCAAGAAATTCTCAATTGTGACTATGTAAGTTAAGCATTTAATATCTCTATTACGCGTTTAATCTACTGTGTTAGATATTTGGCCTAAACTCTAATATTTCTCTCGAAATGATTATTGTTTATGAAACTCAAAACATTACATTGTTTCATAAAAGTTTAATCATTACAGAAGAATAAAGTTCATATAATTGTTTGATCTAATTAAAAACTTTGTATTCTTCATAATTGATTTGCTTTATGTTAAGACAAAATTATGCATCTAGTTTAATTATTTCTTTCTAATACTATTCGAGCTACATTGATGCAGATATGTGTTTGTTATAGTAAGATATACAATAAAAGTTGACATTAATCCTACATTATGTCATTTAAGACACATGTTCTAAAATTGTGGATTTTCACCTGAAATATTGAAAATATAAACTATGTATTATTAAAACATAAACAATCATGTTATTTATATGAACTGTAATACGATCAATATGAACTACTCATATTCAAGGATGTTGAGATCAGATTATGGTTTAAAAGCATTACATAAGTTGTAAGGATCATAAATATATAACAATTTGATTATTTAAACAAGAATAACAATCAATGAGTAACTATTAGATGTACGTTGATTGTTAACTGTAAACAAAAAAAATATAAAATATCTCTTTTATATCGATGAATTATATTATTTGGATCTGTGAGCTGTCTTTCTTCATTGAGTAAACTGATTCAACTATATGTGTGGACTCTTTTTCTTCATCGGCTAAATTATATTATTTGATTGTGTGAACGGTCTATGTAAACTGATTTTTGATGAACTATATTTGTGTTAATACGAATTGTATTCATTATCATGTGCACTGTGTTTAACAACTACATAAAGCATAACTACCTTATTATCAACCATGAACTTCATTATCATCCATGAACTGCTTTTCCTTACAAAATGAAAAGTACAATCCAAAGTTCATAATTTGAACATGCTAATGAAGTTCATAGGAGAACATGTAATTCTAATATAGCAATTTGAACAGAATTGCATAATCCATCATCACTTTATCCTAAGTAAAGTCTTACAAACACAAGAGAACAAAGTTCTCTTACAAAATGAAATGCACAAAATAAACGCGTTTCCTTACAAAATGAAAAGCACAATCCAAAGTTCATAATTAGAACATGCTAATGAAGTTCATAGGAGAACATGTAATTCTGTTGAGTTTTGACATACAATTCTAATATAGCAATTTGAACAGAATTGCATAATCCATCATCACTTTATCCTAAGTGAAGTCTTACAAACATAAGAGGACAAAGTTTATTGCAGAGCTTTTTTTTTTAATGAAATCAAAGTCTTCAATCACCAAGCATTGGGTTTTGATAGTCTCTAATCATCACTTTGAAATCAAATCCCCATTGATTAACAAAATATATCACTTGAATAACAATAACAAAATACATCATTTGAACACCTAAACCATCATCTAAGAAAAAAAAAATTACAATCATGAACCATTACTGTAAGGACCTTTTTAAAATGGTTTGATAATACTACCTATACTAACAAGGTGCACCTTCTTTTTCGTTAGCCCATCACTTTAGAACTCCGCAGTTAAGCGTGCTTAACGTATTAGACAGGAATTCGGTAACCCAAGGCCAAATTCGACCATCGTATTCGACGATGATGGTTTCGTGTGGGGATGGCTACCTTTTTTCCCTTTCCCCGACCTTACCCGGCCTACCTCGACCTCGTCGAAGGCCCCCGTCAATCGACGGTCAATCCCCTGCCTTTGTCGACACCTTGTTTTCGGCCGAATCCTCGCCTCGCATTCTGCGGCAGTGTTGAAGAGGAAGGGAACGGTTCCCTTTTGTTTAGTAACATGATTTAGCATAATGTATTATAATAACACATTACGAGATGCATTTAGTTAAGCATATTTACGTATATTATTTTGGAATATCATATAATAATATTTATATGTTGCGATATTATTGTAGGTGTGACAAAAACTGAGAAGCAGGATTAAGTTTGGGAATATTTGAAATTTTTTCCTTATTTTTATGAATGACGAGATAACACACATCGTTATCCTGAATTGAATTAAATGCTTGGGTGTGCGTGACTTAATTTAGTGTGATTGTTTGATCACATACTTAAATATTAAATAAAAGAATAAATCTTGATGTGCTTGAGTGTCTTGTATATTGAATTGCATGCCTAAATGGGTAACGATGCAGCCTGTAGAATATTATAGATTACAATAAATTTCCGAATTCCTCAATATTGTTTGCTCTTGATGTGTGGTATCTCGTGCTGATTATTAATTTTATAACAAATTATTAATCATGGTGAACTTTATAAAACGTTACAAAAATACCTGACCCCGATTGTTATAACGGAATTATTTCCATTATTCTCGAGTAAAATTTATTGTGACAAATGAGAATATAAATGACGTGACAGTCACCTGCTATACATGGTTATTAATGTAATTAATTTCATGATACATGTTTCAAAATCTTGAAATATACATGCCGTGACAGTCGCATGCTGTACATGAAAATTAATGAAAAATAATTTCATAATATGTGCTTGAAAATCTTGGAACCTTGAAAATCTTGAAAATTTGCAAATCTTGTTAAACATGGAATTAATGGGATTAATTGCATGTTTGCTTGAAGATACTGGAAACATGAACATGAAGAAATTCTTGTAAATAACAATGACTGTGAGAGTTACGTGTACTGCACTATCTAGGGAGGGTGTGATAAACCCCTTCGCGTGCACGCAGCGACATCAATGGATGGCCGTGTTTGGTTATTATTAACTGTTTTGGGTCGACTACAGCGAGTATCTTACTTGTTTAATTGTTCCTGGTACGACCATAGTAGGTAACGATTGAAATTCTTGTGGTAACTCCTCCTATGTCACAAATTTGTAAAAATCACAAAAGTCAACACGACAAGACGTGAAATATATGAAGAGCATGATATAATCCTGTAAAAGCAATGTCATCAACTTATTTTAACCACGAAAGACAACACGACTTAACTTGAAATGCATGAAAAGCCTTAAAAACTTTAATAAAGACAAAGATGAACGAAACAAGGATTAACCGGATTAACTTGAGTGATTATACAGTATGTATATATATTTATATACATAAGCTTGTTTGACATATGTTTTCTCGGTGTTGCTTGCATTGTATACTGTTTATGCATGGGAAACGCATGATATAATAAGCATGCCTGACCCCTGAGATGAACATGTATCCTGTATTTACTGGGTTTTCAAACTCACGGTTACGTGCTCGTTTCAGGTAATAAAGATTCGAGGAAGGGTTTGTTACTTAGCATGGATGATTAAATTCGGCTTGTTGTAACATTACTATTTTCTTTCTAGACATTGATTTTTATGTAACACAAGACAATGTAAGTTGAACATTTATTGGTAGTTCCTATGTTTCTGATATTTAAATCCCTTATAATCTTGTCGTCTTGCTTCAAATGGGTTTTGGAGGGGCGATAATGCCACGTGTCGGACAGGGATTGGATGAAAAATCTTGGGGCGTTACAATTACAGTCCTCCGAATCTCCTTATGCATCACTTGAACAACAAAGGTAGAACTCCAACAATCTATAAAGCAACAACAACCATCTTCAAAAGACCAACAACCTCCAATGTCTTCACCCTTCCTTAATTCTTGAGCATTCACAGCGACAATCCAATCGAAGCAGCAACCCTTATTTCCATGATATCAACACCTCCCCTCGATGCAGCAATCACACCATTAAGTTTACACCAAACAATTCACACATTTGAAGTACAATTTCCCCCTTGAACTCCTTTTAGATTGCACGATGCGTATGGGAGGAACCTTTCTACGAAGATAAAATTGAGGGATAATTATTAATGCTAAATCTGTCCGAACAGCTACGCTAGATTGAATCGAGCTGGGCATTGTGAATTTGACCAAATGGAAAGAAAGACGATGATGATGCGGCGCCATTGTATAGTGATCTAATTTTCAGCAAATCTTCCTCTAACACCGACATTGAAACTCGAGGACTTTCTTGGTGGCGATGATGCAACGATGGTTAGATACCATGATGGCGACAAAGGAAATCCGGTCTCGGCCTCTTTCGTCGATCCTTTCTACGAGCATAACAGCTCTGTCGCATACTTCGACAGTTATCAGCACCTGCAACGATGAGAATTGCGTGAGCGGTGTCGGAGTTAGAGGATGCAAGTTCGATCACTACTCTGGGGAGTGACAGTGAGTTTGGGATGGATTTGGGGGATAATCGAGAGTTAGGGTTTGAGGATTGCGTGAGCGGATCGAGGGACGTTATCACTGGACGTTGCAGCCATGGATTATAGCAGTGGCGTTGGAGGGAGAGGCTAGGCGAAGATGATGGCGGTGACAATGGTGGAAGAAGATGGTGGTGTGAGGAAGGTGATGAGTCATCTAAAGGAAATTTTATAATAGTAATGGGGTAGGGGTAAAAAAGGGTGTTAATAAGTTCGGTTTTGATTAATCAGTTTGATTTTCAATCGGTTTGGTTTTGAACTACGAAAATCAAAATTGAATCGATTAGTTAATTGGTTTGAGAATAAATTCGAAATAGTTTATTAATCAGTTTCGATTTATCGATTTTAAATTGATTTTGGATTTATACGATTTTGATTAGACAATTGTGCAGGATTTTGGTTGAACATTTACAAATGGTTTGTGTTTTTAGATTGTATATTTTTTTGTACATAACTTTTCAAACATATGAGACAATTCTTATATAATGAAAACAACAAAAATCATATATCATGTACAAATTGCACTATGTACGTTTGAGAGATTAAGTGAAATAAAGGGACAAACTAAAACTTATCTAATTTGTTCATTTTTTTGATTAAATCATTCAATCTATCTATAATTTTATGGATTCATCTAAAAGCTTACAAAAATTAATCCTTACTAATTCTTTTATTAGGTTTTAAATAATTCGGTTAATCGGTCCACTTAATTGATTTTTCAATTCGAACCGTCGATTAATCGATTTTAAACTGAATCAAACCGATTAGTTAAATGATTTTATTTTTTAAATCGAAATCAAATCGTTTAATATTTAGTTTCATCGATCGATTTCGATTGCGTATCGATAATCGACTTCGATTTGGTTTTGACATCCTTAGGGGTAAGGATAGTTAAGGCATTTACTTCTTATCAGGTACTAAAAATAAAAAAACAAAGTTCAAATGAGAACCTAAATATAACATGAAACTATTTAAAGTAAATTATAAAATAAACTTCACTTGGATATATTAATATACTTTGTCTTTTTTATGAACACTACACATATTCGGGGTGATGTCTTTTATATCTCGAATGATATATATGCTTATCCTCTAAAGTGTTTATATTACCATAAGTTTGTATCTTACTCCTATTGTTCGTTTTGATTTTACTCTTTTAGCATATAAATTTGACATATCATGATTATTTTTTTTGATATTAAATCAAATTGATCATGTCTATTAATGATTTGACTAAAACTCTTCATATATTTAATAATGATAATCTTTTTAGAGTAAATAATATAAAAGACAATAAAATATTAATATATATAAACTAATAAAAACTTAATATATAAAATATTAATAAAAAAAACCTCCCATATTTTTGTGTTTTGTTCCAAAGTTCACAAGTTTTTATTTACTTCTACCCAATTAATTCTGGATAAAAAAAAGGGAAAACAAAAAAAGGAAACGCATTAACCTGAGCTTAGTACTTTCCCCTACTATATCTCGACATCAGCTTCCTCGCCGCACATGCACACTCTCCTCTTCATCCCCACTCTCTTCTGAAATCGAATCTCTCAAAATTCTCAAAGCCGAACCCTCCCATCTCCGACAAATCTCCGTCTTGTTTATGAGGTACGCCTTTTCATCACCCCTAAATTCCCAATTAATCGTTTCTTGTTTATCTTGATCAATTCTTGGTCAGATCTGGTTTTGGGTTGTGTATGGGATCCGAATTGGGTTTGATTGGATACCCTTTTGGGGAAAAATTGAGTTTTTATTGGTGTGGAGAGGAGGGAGGGGTTGATTGATGGGTTTGATCTGATTTGGGGAATTGGGTGATTTGGGGAATGAGGGTTTGTGGGTCTTGATTGTAATCGAATTTTGGTGTGGAGGGGATTGATTGGTTGATTGATGTGTTTGATTTGATTTGAGTAGGTGGGTTGTGGTTGATTTGGGGAATTAGGTTTTCTGAGTATTGATTCGGATTGGATTGGGCTTTTTTTTAATGATTTGTTGGTGTGAAAAAGGATGAGAGATTGATGGGTTTGGTTTGATCTGGGGATTTGGGTTGTGGTTGATTTTGGGAATTTGGGTTTGTGGATCTTGATTTGAATTGGGATTTTGGGGATCTTCTTTTATTATTGAGAACCTTTTTGATACGCCCTTTGGAAATACTGTTTCTTGGTTGTCTGAAGGAGGACGAAGGAGATCGATTGATGGGTTTGATTCGATTTGGGAATTGGGTAGTGGTGATTTTACGGGTTATGACTTTAAATTGAGTTGAGCTGTAGGCTCCTGGGTGATTCAACGAATAAGGGTTTGCTGTGAATCTGGATTCCAGTTGGCGGTTTCAGTGTTCTATATCATGGTGAACCTTTTGATTGTTTTTTTTGAAGAAGATTAAGGATCACTGGGTTTGATTCTTCTGGCCGTTTGTGGAATTGGGCCGTGGTGATTTGGGTGAGTGGTTTTTGTGGGTCTGAATTGCGATTGGGCTTTCGGATTATTTGATACCTGGGAACCCTTTTTGCTTGCAAAAGATAATTTCTTGGTTGTAATAAGTAGAATGAGGGATGAATTAATGGCTATGATCTGATTTTGCGGGTGTGAAGAAGATTATTTGGAAATGGGGTTTTTGGATTATTTGATGATTGGGAAGCCTTTTTATCTGGGACTTGGATTGGTCGTTTCCTTGTTAGTATGAAGAAGAATGAAGACTAATCGATCGTTTTCATCTATCTCCAAATGGGGGTAGCTACTTATTGGGCGAATTGAGTTTTGCTTTGTCTGGGTCTGAACTGGAAATTTGGTGATTGGATTGAATGGAGTTGTCTTTATTTTCTTTTTGTTTGGGATGTTGAATTTGGTTGTGGCTTGATTTTATTGGATCACTGACATTTTTCGTATTTTTGTTTTTCTTTTGATTCCTGCAGCTCGAAGGAGAAGCCCACTCTCGGGTAAGTGTTGTATTGTTCATCTGGATTGAGTTTTTTTCCTTAGTCAAATCCTTTTGTTTCGATGGTGTCTTTTTATTTGTTGGGCCAATCAAGTAGATCTTTCATGAGATTTATAAGGTTTATTGATATGGTTATTTGGTAGGCTTGCCCTTCTTGTAACTCTTGCAATTTGTGTACCATCATCAATGTGTATGTCCCTTGTGTGGCCTTGTTGCAACTTGCTGTAGACACTCAATGGGCTCACATCCATACTCATATATTCGGCCTCCTTTACCATATCCTTCTTTCCCCTGCTCAATCTCCTTAGGGTAGCTAATTCTAATCCATATGTGCTGCTTTATCCTGTGCTGGTCTTATGTGTACGTCCCAAAGCCATAATTGCAGTTTTATTCGTTTGCTTTTACTAATTCTAGGCTTGTAAGCGAGTAAATCATACCAAAAGCACCTTTTACATTTAATATATAATTTTATGGTCTATATTTTAGCCACTTCATAACTATGTTCGAATGAGAAATACTTGATGCGATGTCATGTTTTTCCTTTTCTTGGTTCATCTGTGGGTTGCGAGAGTACTGAAAACCTGGAATTTGAAGTGGAAAAGGTTTGTACACAGTTATACGAGTTAAATTTGTAGCTTTTGATTGGAAAATATAAGTTGACGACAATTCCTTCGGGCAATAATTAGTTTGCAGTTAATTTTTTATGCTATTGCATTAACTGATCTGCGTGTTTACATTATCTGCTGCTTTTCCTTGTGATATCTTCCCTGATGAAGTGTGTTGTGGGTTTTTCAGTGGTACGCGGATTAAGACCCGCAAAAGGAACATCGCTGCTCCTCTGGACCCTGCAGCATTTGCTGATGCAGTGGTCCAGATCTATCTGGATAATGCTGGTGATCTGGTATCAACATCTCTTTCTCACAATCTATGTTGCATCTACTGAGTTTATAGTTTGCTTCTTATACCTGTCCATTTATGTGCTGTTAACTTGCTCAGGAACTTGTGGCTAAGTACATTGAATCTTCAGAGCTCAATTTCTCAAGATACGGTGATACTTTCTTTGAGGTAAGTTGTTTACACACACACACTCTCTCTCTCTCTCCCTCCCTCTCTCTCCCCAAGGACTGGTGCCTATGCATCTCTCTCTCATTTGAGAAAAAGGTTTACGGTTGTTATGGCCTTTTCCCATGCCAAAGGGGAATTCATAATTTTTTTGTTTGCAGGTCGCTTTCACAGGAGGACGAACACAACCAGGAACTACAAAACCTGATGAGGGCGAGCGCCATCCTTACTCCCTGATTGATTGTGAACCAACACGTGAGGCAATCTTGCCATCTGTAATCTACATACAGAAGATATTGCGCAGGAGGCCGTTCCTCATAAAAAATCTCGAAAATGTCATGCGAAGATTCTTGCAGTCCTTGGAGCTGTTCGAGGAAAATGAGAGGAAGAAGTTGGCAATTTTTACAGCCTTGGCATTTTCTCAGAAGCTGTCAGGCCTTCCACCTGAGACGGTATTCCAGCCGCTGCTCAAGGACAATCTTATTGGCAAAGGAATAGTCCTTACCTTCATAACCGACTTCTTCAAGGAGTATCTGGTTGACAACAGCTTTGATGATTTGATTGCGATCCTCAAGCGTGGCAAGGTAGAAGACAATCTTCTTGATTTCTTCCCATCCTCGAAGAAATCTCCCGAAGCTTTCTCTGAGCACTTCACGTAAGTAACCCTTTGTTGACAGTAGTTGTCATTTCAGTCATTTCTTTTTGTAAAACCGCTCGGCCAAATAGCTCAAGCTCATGGTGAGAGGACCTCAAATTCTGATCTCGAACTGCATGACCTATGATGAGGAGCCAGTAATTTTACTTTTATTTTAAATATACTTATATCAGGTGCTTGGCTCTTGGATGAAAATGCTAAATTTGCAGAGCAAAATATTCTTTTCTAGAACTCAGTATCTTTTTTTAATGCGCATATATGAGCTAAGCCTTGTCTTTTTCCTCTTGCAGCAATGCAGGTATGCTGCAACTCGCCGAGTATTATGAGAAGAAGATGTTTGAGGTGAAGCTGAAAGAAATGAAAACTGCATTGACTACTCAGATTTCGGAAGAGGCTGATATCGCTGAGGTTATTGAGACTGCCAAGCATCACATGAAAGAGGCTAAACTTCCGGACATTGAGGTTGTTCGCCTCTTATGGGATGTTATCATGGATGCTGTTCAGTGGTCTAGTAAAAATCAACAGCAGAATGCTAATTATGCTATTCGCCAGGTACGAATATCTGTTCTCTCAGATCTTTGCTCGTATCATCAACATCGAATATGGATTAGTCATCATAGGCGTTTCAGTTTCTCCTTTGTTCGGTTTGTTGTTTGCCTTTCTTGCAGCAACTTCAGGTTTCCATCTGCAATAATGTATTTTAGCTTTTTCCATTTTACTAAATGACAAATTTCTGGTTTTGCTTGTGGTAGGTGAAAATGTGGGCGGAGCTTCTGAATACATTCTGCACCACAGGAAAGCTTGAGCTGGAACTCATGTATACAATCCAGGTTCAATGCTACGATGATGCCAAGCTGATGAAACTGTTTCCTGAGATAGTCAAGTCGCTTTACGACCTAGATGTCCTTGCGGAAGATACTATTCTCTTCTGGTTCCGCAAGGGAACGAATCTGAAGGGCAGGTAGGGCACATGATCACTGATTTATCTCATTTATCATTTGGTTGAGGTTTCTGTTTTTTCATTGCCGATGCCAAATAAAGCAATGAATTTCATTTTCTTGCATTTTCGCTGCAGGCAGACTTTTGTGAAGTCACTTGAACCCTTTGTGAAATGGCTGGAGGAGGCTGAAGAGGAAGAATGATTGTCATGAGCAACTGCGTCATTCCCTCTCATGCAGGCTTCCTCGTAGTTCAGTCGTCTGTTCTCTGAGATGATGACAGAGATCAGATTTGGTATGTGTTATTGGTCATATGACTTTATACCAAGTAGACAGTCGCATAGAAAGTGTGACTGGAACAATAATCTCTATGTTTCTTAGCTGCTTATCATATTTCCATTGTCGTGGTTAGCATGATTTTCAGCTTATGTACTCCTATGTGAGATTGATTTGGGTGGTGGTTGTGGCACAAACCGAATTACGACTTGTCGCAAGATAATCCATACCTTTTCGTTTGGTTTGTTACTTCGAAGTTCTATATATGTTGGTGAATTGTACTGAACTTCGCATGATTCCTGGATCGGTAGCTGCTGCATTTGATAGGGACCTGAATGGTCATTTTTCTCAAGCTGCTGTGTTTGGTTGGTCATTTTTTTCGCTTTTCTCATGCTCATGCATTCTTCTCAGTTTCGATGGTACTGCACTGTGTTATCCATGAATGGTCCTTGAAGGTAATAATATCCTTCAAGATAGTAGACCGCTGTTAGACAATGTAAAGGACCAGGTTGTTTTCGGTCAAGCCGATTCCATATAAGGCCGAGTGTTTCAGTATTTTATGTGTGATTTTTTAAAGGACTTGATGGCCTGTATTAGTGATAGTCCCAAATACTTTGTTAATTGCAAAATGCCTTATTTCTTTCAAGCTAAGAGCATTTACAAATAGTTTTCCTAAGGTGAATTACCTGATAATAGTGTCATTTTTCAATCTTTTTTGCATATTAGTGGAACCTAATTTTTTAAATTACCAATGAGTGCTTATTTAAAAAAAAGAAAAGAAAAAAAGAGGCATGTCTCCCCCTTTTGTCCTTCCCTCTATTTTAAATAAAAACCCTAGATCTATTATCTCTTAACCCTTTCAACCATCTCCACCCACCAACCTCAAAACCGCCTCGACGGAATTCCATCAAAAATAAATGAATTTATGACGACTCCATCAAATATTAATCAATGCCCTGTTAATGTCCATCATCCATCACCCCCGGTTGTTAAAGTCCATCATCCATCAATATTCTTGTTTTGTTTGTGTTGTTTAACTAACATGTATTGTGGTCTTTTGGTTCACACTCTTACCGTCCGCAAGAGTTAGCCCATCATGTGAAATTATGTGGCTCTTTTCACGTGAGAATAAATCTATATGAAAAGATATTTTTATTTATTTATAAACATAACAATAACAATACAATAAAATGTAGAGAGCAAGAAGCAATGAGCTCTTTTAGATCTTGGTGTTGTGTAATATATTTTAAAATATTTTCAAAAATAAAATTATTTTTTAAAAAAATTAATGTTCTCGACCTATTTTAATTCCGACAATCCGATTATTCAACAAATGATATCAAAGCGTGATCAGAAGCGTACAGTTGATGAAATATTATTTTTATCAGAATCCTGAAATAAATTTTATTGGCTTGTTATAAATAATATTATTAGCAGAAAATATTTTTATTGTTCCTATTTGAAATTGTAAAGTATTGCTGCACGGGATAAATTTTTTTATAGAGTCATCATGGCAGAAGTTGACAGGTCGGTCATTAACATCGAGAAACTAAATAGTATCAAAATAAAATTCTACTTTCTCTGTCAAAATTTTTGAGAAATTGTTGATGGGTCTGATACACCATCACCAAAATAGTCGAAAGAGGACCTTAAGATGAAATGTTAGACCTGGTAAAACGATGTTAGCTTTTACTATGTCTGTAAAAGATGAATTTCTACAGAGAATTAAGGACGTTAAAACATCCTGTTTGTCAAAACAAACGATGCCTGACTTTAGTAGCTGGAGAATGAGTTTATGTCTCTCTTATAATAGGACTTGTAATAAGCAAATACTTCACTAAAGTATTATTCACGGGTAAAAATCAGAATTCATTGGATAAGATCAGAATTCAACGGTCTTATTACGATAATCCGCGGATGGGCAACTCAGCCGATGCTCACGGAGGTGGAAAGTATTTTGGAGAACATGGAATCTCTAGACAAACAAATGTCTGGAATATCGATCAAAGAAGAAAACAAAGCTCTCTTTATCAAAAAGAGAGGTCCCAAGAAGAAATTCAAGCAAGATGCTCAACCGATAAGAATGACAACCGCATCAGTAAGGAGACTAATAGAAGAAGCAATCCTGAAAGAATTCACAATTGAAGAGAAGCTCTAATTAAGGGGGAACTCAAGATGATGGTCAAAGATGACGTTAAAATGATAAATGCTATAATTGTGGAAGGATGAGGTATTTTTCTATTGATCGTTAGAGGAAGTCTATAAGGTAACTTTGCTTCATCTAGTCAAAGCTAAGACAATACTAAAGAAGTGTGGGATTTTCAAGTATCCCTGATGATAGAAGAAGAGATCGCGACTTTTTGTATTGAGAACGAGAGAAAGAATTGCCACTTGCAGTTGTCAACAAGGACAAGATGATTAATTACAACCATGACTGGATATTGGATTTTAGTTATTCTAACCACATGACGGGAATCAAAGAGAAACTATATGGCATGTCTAAGTTCAAAGAAAAGCTCGTAGTTGTCATCGCCAACAACTCGAAGTTGCCAATAAATCATGTTGGAAAGACGATGATTGTCCCTCGGTATAGCGACAAAGATGTATTTTTAGATAATGTCTTTCAGGTACCTGGTATGACGAAGGTGTAACACCCTAATTTTTCATAATATATTAATTCAAATAACGTCACTGTCACTGAGTCCCATTACCCCAGATATGTAAAAATTACTTAACAGCTTTATGTATATAAATAAATAACATTCACTTAAATATAACCAGTAATATTATCAAATATTACGAAAACTTTTCATTTATTATATGTTTTATATAATTCATAAACTATAATACAGTAGATGCACATTAGCACCATAACCTATATCATACATACCCGTCGTCTCTATCTCTTGAAAACAAAAATAAAGTAAAATAAAATAACCGTGAGACATATGAGCTCAATAACGTGTCGATCCCCTTATTAGGGGTTACACGAGAGAAGAAGATAAGAAGAAGAAAAAATCGAAATGATCACTCAGGTCTTTTGTTCCAACACTCTGAAACTTATCATATCACTTCGAGACTAACAATTATCATCTTAAAAACACAATAAAAAACAAACAATAGATACGCTCAGTATTATAATTGTGTTTTTGGCGAGACTTATTCAATTTAAAAGACAAACTTTATGCAGCTTTAATAAAAAAGACATTGGCGAAAGGGGATCAGCCAAACCGAAATACAGGGCTTCCTGCAGTGAGATATCTCATACCAAAAAGTCGATGAAAGAATATCACCACTAAGTCATTGTATAACACATGCGACAAACACAACGCTTTTTGTGTTTTATATCACGAAGTTATCTTATTAATTATGAATTTATACTCCTTTCACACATTCATCCTTATTATACCAATAAATAAGACATAATACAAACCATGCAACCACACTCTATGGCAATTTTCTATTTCTATTATTATTATATATTTCTTTAATTTTTTGACGCTATACCAAACACCCCTCGAAAATAAGCCTATCAGTTTTTCTATCCTTATTTTTATAATGCAGTGTTACATTCATTTTTTCTGTATAAAGATTTAGTTTTTTACGCAGTCATCCAACATATTTTTTATACCGATTCCATATACAGATTTACATATTTTCATATATTGAAGTTAATAAACCTTGATTTAACATATTTTATAGTATTATAATAATTTTTGATCTTAATAATTATATTATTTTATTTTACTTAAAATAAATCAATTTCTAGATATTTGTACTAGACTTGTCTTGTGGTTCTTATTTTTTTATTTTTCCTCCGGAACGAGTCAGTATCTTATTGTTTGATGATTTAGTTGATGTTATGTATCCTCAACGTATTTATAAATAAATTTTTTAGGGCTACGATCTCTCTTTAAAAATATATTATTTTTTTATATTTTATAAATTATCCTTTATTATAAAAATATTATTTTGATATAATTTTAATAATACAAAAAATTTGAGAAATACAAAATATAAAAAAATACTGCTATGTGATAAAAATACAAAATATTAAAAATCATATAATGATAAAAATAAAAATAAAAAATCTATTATGTGATTTATTTATTTTTGATAGTTTTATTATGTATAGAGATAATGATTAGTTTAGTAATACTGCTGCGAGGGCTCAGAAACTCCAAAGGAATCCAATGCACATGAAACTCATCATTTCCTCAAACTCACTCCCACCCGCCGCAATGTCTGCGCCGCCCTTCAACCCCCCACGCACTACCCCGCACCACCATCAAATCCCCTCACTGCCTCTCCCTCGACGCCTCCCACATGCTCCGCGCAACCACCTCGCGGACCTCTCAGTGGGCCACACGTTCCCGCACCCAAACTTCGGCTGCGTCATCGCAAAGGGAGACACAATCCTCGGCGAAGGGTACCTTTACGGGCAAGGCACGAGGCCCGCGGAGGTGATCGCGGCGGAAAAGGCGAGAGACGAGGGGAAGGGTGCGACGGCGTATCTGAATTTGGAGTCTGGAGATTGCGACGGAGACGAGGCCGCTGCCAGAGCCGTTGTGCAGGTGACGGTAGTGAATATTATTCGTCGAGAATTGAACATGTGATCAAGATAATCCTTGATGAGATGATTATGAGGAAAAAATAGTTTTGTCACAACTTACCTTGTACACGTATCTCTAGACTATAATAAAACTTACCCTATACACACATCCCTAGACTATACTAAAAGAGTTCAAATGAAGTGATAAGACAAGACAATTTCTTGTAGGAACTACATTGATCTGTGTGACGGAAAACCAACTGTAAAACAACCGACAATGTTTAAGCTTTCTCTATGACAATGGAGAAAAGAGTGTAGTGTACACATGGACATTGCATAAGCCATTAGTTTATGGTTTTGGGGGTGAAAATGAGGCTGTTTGATAGATTATGTACTAGTTCGTGTCTATGGTATTGGACTGGCTCATTGGGTTTTGCTTGGACACTTTTATGTGTCTGCTGTTTTTTTTTTTGTGGCAGAGTGGTGTAGAGAGAGTTGTGGTTGCGATTCGGCATCAGTTGGAACATTTGCGAGGGAAGGCGATTCGTGCGTTGAGGAGTGAGGGGATCAAAGTTGATGTTCTTGGAGAGGATTTGCAGAGCAAGCTCATTGAGGTAAGCCTTTGATGGCCATGGGGGCTGAAGGTTTCACCGTCTGCAGTTCTTTGATCATATTGCTGATATTTTCATGATGTTGGTTGATACGTGATAGATTGCATTATAGATATATAATTTCTTTGGTTTGGATTTTTATAATAAGCAGCAGATGTAATGTGGTTGGTTTAGGATCAAAATGCTGATTTCAGTCCCCTTACGGAGTGCCAAAAATGCTCCTTCGTGACAGAAGTGTCAGATCAATAGCTGATGTTGTCTTCTTGATATCACGACATTTTACAACCAATGCTCAACTTGACAACTGAAGTCAAACCTTTAATTTGGAACTGAGATTTCTTGTTGAGATGAATCTAAACTTGAGAGCATCTGGGACATTTCCATATATAGGTTAGTGGATGAGGAAGTAGATGATCCTACCTTTTTGCTCATCCTCCATATAGTAGGAGATTGCATATCATGGATTGGTTATGTATCATAATTTGCTACTCCCTCCGTCCTAGATAAATTACGATTTGTTGATTTGACACGAATATTAAGGGCTACATTGACTTTATGATATTTTATGTTGATATCCTTGTGAGAGTGGATGAAAACATTGTGAGTGGATGGAAAGAGAAAAAATAATGAAAGAGAAGATGATGTGATTTATAGGGATGGTTTGGTTTTTTGATATTCTAAAGTTGCCTAATAAGAAAGTATTATAATTTATGTGGGATATCCATTTTTAATAATATGTCGTAATTTATTTGGGACGGAGAGAGTATAAGATAAGGCATTCATGTGAGAGAGACAATGAAGCCAAATAGTAAAAAGATTGGCAAAATCTATACAGTATCTTGAGGAAGATCGTTGAGGTGGCCTTTTATTCTTTGCTGATCATTTTTCATTGGCATTTTATCCTATTGCTGATATTGCTATAGTAGCTATTGCACCATTGATAGATAAAGCTATTTATGGCATTGTTTTTTCGTTTTGAACAGCAGATAAAGGGTGATTTTTGTTGTAGAGATGGTGATTTTAGTTGAATGAAAAAAGTAGATGTCATGTTAATGGGCTCGAATCTGATGATCCCTTCCCCCTCCCCTCTCTCTATTCCTGACTATTTTCTGTTGTGTGATTCTGGAGGCTTTGAAGTCTTGTTGTCTTGTAAATGCTCCTTTGCTTTATAGAGTGGCACATCGAGTCCCTTTCTCTGTACTTAAATATGCAATGACGCTGGATGGTGAGCCATTTTAACTTCCTATTTGCCTGAAGTTGTTATATGATTGGTTGGGCAATTTTGGTTGTTGGTTGTTCTTGTCAGGCAAGATAGCTGCTAGCAGTGGTCATGCTGCTTGGATCAGTAGCAAGTTATCCAGGAGCCGAGTCTTTGAATTGCGTGGTAGAAGCGATGCTGTTATCGTTGGTGGAAATATTGTGCGGAGGGATAGTATGAGATAAGCTGTTTATTCTAAGAGATATTATATGCAGAATTTGGTGTTTTTTTGGATGTTTTTCTAAATGATTACCTTTTTCCTTATCCCTTTTTGCAAATGAATCTTAGATCCTTTGCTAACTGCAAGGTATGGTGGGGGACAGGTACCAGTGAGGGTCGTGATGTCTCAGTCACTTGACCTACCAGAGGAGGGAAATCTGTGGAATGTTGCTGACATGTCCACAATTGTTGCGACTCAAAGGGGTGCCCGCAAAAACTTTCAGAAGTTTCTTGCTTCTAAAGGAGTTGAGGTGGTGGAATTCAACATCTTAAACCGTTGTGATGTTATGCATTATTTTCATGACCGTGGCTATCTTTCGGTCCTGTGGGAATGTGGAGGATCTTTTGCTGCTGAGGCTATCTTCCAGTGTTATACACAAGGTATGGATGTCTGATGACTTCATGTGATTTTCTTGGAATTCGCAGTGACTTCTATGATGTGTCAGCACATCGTCTGCCACTCCCTATCCCCTTCTTTTATCTTAATAAACGATCTTCTATTGTTATTCTTGGAGCCTGATGTGTAGATTAAGATTGTGAATGCAGGTTTATGCGTTTGGGGCTCCAAAGATAATTGGTGGAAAGGGTGCACCTTCCCCAGTTGGTGAACTTGGGATGGTTCAAATGACTCAAGCTCTGGATTTGCTTGATGTGTGCTATGATCAGGTTCAGTGTAACTTGATTCACCAGTTTACATTAGAACATATAGGCTGCAGTTGTTCAACTATCTGTGTCTGATTGCTGACCTGGTGCAGATTGGACCAGACATGCTAATCAGTGGATATCTGCAGCCCATTCTGGAGCCAACACCTGCCATTCCATCTATGGATGAAACATGTTCAATTGATCCTACGTTCATGCCTTATGAATCTAAGACCATATTCTTTTATAAAACATGGGATCCCTACGGTGCTCTTTCGAACTTCTCGCCTCACCCAATTGAGATGCTGGATGAGAGTGGCAGTTATACAACCTGGCCCAGTGTTGAGCATTATTACCAGGTACGTGCCTTTCAACACAGTCTGACCAAATTTGGTCTTACGGTGGTTGATTCTTTGATATGGATTCTGAGAGCTAAATGTGGTGCTATTTTTGTTGATATTATGCAAGCTTTTCTTGCAGGCGCACAAGTTTGTTGGAGTTGAAGATCTGGCTGCACTGGAGTGTGTTGAGAACATCAGATCTGCAAGGAGTCCAGAAGAAGCAGCAAGGATAGGGAGGCATATGCAAAGACAGCGCCGCCCGGATCTGGTACTTCCAACATACCATTCTAACTTTGACTCATTCGTGTACCTGCCTATCTGTTACAGTTCACCGAAATGCAGCTTCTAAGTTGTTAATCTACTAGTAAGAGTTGAAGGATTAGAGTATAACTATGATATAGTAAAATTGTGTGAAATACATCTAGGAAAAGAGAACAATGCATCCGCATGGCATGTGATATCTCTAGAACAATGCATCCGCATGGCATGTGATATCTCTAGGCTTACTGCTCAAAACTTTCTTCCTCGTTGAGTGCAGCAATCCTCGAATTCCTTCCTTTTCCTCGTTTACGAGTTGGCTGTGCTATTACCTTCTCTGACTGGCGTCCTATGTTTTCGCGGGTCTCATTTTACAGATCAGACCTGATTGGGATAACATCAGGATCGACGTTATGTACAGCGCCTTGAAATGCACGTTCTCCACCTACACGCATCTGAACACTATGCTCTGGCTCAGGTCTTGTGGAAGCATCCCCTCACGATCTGTTCTGGAGTGGAGTCCGTGAGGGCGAGGCCTTAATTACCATGGAAGGTTGCTAATGCAGTTGAGATCAGACTTCCTAGGCGAGCCTTCGTCATCAATTGAGACCTCTTGTCTGGCCTTTTGATCGTCAGGCAACAAGAAAACACGACGAGGTTGTTCACTTTCCCGCCATCACGAGGGAGCAATGACTTCATGAGTCGGCCTGTCTTTGTGCGATTGTTATGGTCATGAGTTATGTGGTGTTATCGACTTCTCCAATTACCAAATGTAATTTTATGTCCGTTGTATTTGGTTGTGTAAGGTTTGTAAGTAACATCCATTGTAAGCTTCAACTCAATATTCGACATTCATTGCAACATTAAAACTATAAGTTTGAAGTTAGTTAAGAATATTTATCAAAATAAACATTGCAAGTGCTTTGCTATCCGCACATGACCTTAGATCACATGTTTGTTTGTTTTGTTTTTAACGGTAAGGACCTTAAGATCATGTGTTGATTGGTCATAGGACGTAGTTTTTATCCTAATTTATTTGGGTTTGATGGATTTATATGTAAAATTATTTATGCTTATTAATAATGTTTATTTCAATAAATTCATATACTCATTTAATCCGCATAATCGTCATTAATAAAACTAAAACTTCTCATTGATCAGTTTCCAAGACTGGTTCATTCATTTCTTTATTTATTACTACTAACGGATATGTACCTTATCCAACAATACTTCCCATCTTCTCCCAAATTTATCGCCCAATTTATCCAAATACTACTAAAATCATCATTTCTTTGTTCCTCTAATCTCATCTCAAAAAGTCAATTTCTAGACAGACTAAATCAAAAAAGCAACGCTTTCTCTCTCCTCTCAATCGAATTCAACCATTTCGATCGATTCACTTCCTCGACGATCTTATCCGCCCATCGATTTCGAATCGCATCGGCGATCGATTCGTGATCGGAGTTTCAGTTCATAGACAAAAAGGATCGTTGCTGGTATTGATGATATTCGAGCTTTGTTGTTGTTTTGATGATGATGATGATGATAGATGATTATTTGATTTCTCTTTTTGTGTTTGTGGATCTGTTTGTCTGTCTTGTCTGTGTCAGGTGTCAATTCTATCAGAACTCGAAGTCTGTGCAGGTGATGTAGGGGGGAATATGGGGAAAGGAAGTTTCTGTTTGATTAAAATTTCGAGGAAAAGATTTTGATCGAAGTTTCGTGCTTAATACGAGTTTGTATAATATGAGATATTTGTGTATTTATGAAGAGAGATTCTGATAATAGTGGAGGAATATTATTTGTACCGTAGAACACTGTTTGATTCCAACTACGAATAAAGTTTTGTTACGGCTGTTTCGATGCCTTGCTGTGTTAGAGTGACATTCAACGTCGAAATAATATTTTTTTCCTGTGTGTGAAGTACGATAAGGAATGGTGAGAAGGGACGATGTGTAATGAATATATGGATGTATATGTGAAAGTTTGTGTTCGATATGGATATGATTTGTTAAAATGTGAAAATGTGAAATATGAATTATTTGTTAATATACTTCGTAATGATTCGAACTAGTAATGTTTTTTTACATCTAATCTCATCTCGCGTTGAGTAGCACGAAAATCCGAAGCTTTTGGTGGAAGGAAAGTAATGTTATACTCATGATGATGCATATGTCGAGGCGTCAAGCTAATTTGGGAAGTTTCGAAGCATTTTTTTATATATTAATAGTGTGTTGTTGTTTTCTAATAAGTTGGCATTTATTTTTATTGGTGTTTCAGTAATTTATTGTTTAGGGTTGTTAGTGCTATTTAAGCACTTTATCTTCAGCATTTTGTATCAGTTTTTAGAGACTTTTGATTTACAGAGAACCCTCGTTGAGGAAGAAGACCTTTCGTCTTATTGATTCGATCCTTTGATCGAGATCTCCAACGTGTGTTGCCATCAGCCTCATTTTTGGTGTTGTCTTGCAGCTGAAGGTGTTTTGGATGCTTATCTATGAGGTCCCTCTGCTCATTGAATTTGGACCTTGAAGTGGAAGACTCGTGTATGAGATAGTGTGGAAATTAAAGAGTAAACCTTTTTGGATTGAACGACACTTGAAGTTGAGGGATTACAATTAGAAGAAGGGTTTATACCCGTAACTAAACATAGTGGCTGTCACGGATCTTTCAAAGGGGAGTAGCGGGTGGTACCGGGACGGTCCTCTGGAGTGCATAATCAACGTTATCAGGGCCCTGAGGATGGGCTCCTGCTTATCTGCCGAAAGCAGGAGCCCACTCCCCGGTTCTCCATCTGCTTTAGGAGTCAAGAAGAATTACAGCTCCAAGAGAAGGTATGGCTCAAAGAGTGCTTTGGATAATAAGAAGGATGATCATCTGCAGCGGATACCTGGTTGGAGGTGTTTAAATGGGGTGACGGAGTTTGCCTGTTTGTTTACTAAACAAGGCCAGAAAGGGATAAATCAGGATGCCATGATTGTTTGGGAGGTAAGCTCTTTGATATTATGTATCCAGTTACATGTTCGTGGTGTGTTTCGGATATGTTGAAATTATGTCCGTTCACAAACTTTGCTCTGTACTTGTTCTGGATTCCTTTTGCTTTTTTTCTCCTAGGGACGATATTGGAGGCTCAAATTAATCTTGTAGGTTCTTACTATAGGACTTGTGTTTTTTTTTTTGGGTTTAGTGCTTGATGTTTTAAATCGTGGAATGGTAAATTGAATTATTGTGATATTAGGGCAGCCAGCCCCGATTAGAAGTTCTTATGCATCATGCTTTTTTTTTGTTAGTTTCAAGGAACAATCAGGCCATGCCTTTGGTTTCTTCTTAAAGCACAAGATTTGTCATGTTCACGAGTATATACTCTCAAGAGTACTATTAGTGTTGCAAGTTTTAAGGAAATAAACAAGTCAATCAATCCGAATTGAACTCTGTGTTCAATGAAATCTGTATGCTATGTTGTGGTAACTGTTTTCTCCCTTGTTTTTTTAACAGAATTTTGGTTCAAGACATGATACAATCTTCTGTGGTGTTTTTGACGGCCATGGTCCTTTTGGTCATGTGGTTTCAAAAAGAGTGAGGGATTCTCTTCCACAAAAATTAAGCTTGCAGTGGGAAGTGAATGCAAAAAGTGAGGAGGTTCTGAGGGAGATAAGCCTGAATAGTAATGGCATGAACCCTGAGAACACGTCCTCTGCACCTGTGGATGAAGAACCCAGGGTTTCCGTTGATCTACAAGAAACAGAGAAGAACCCAGAAGTTTTTCAGATGCTGAAAGAATCTTTCTTAAAAACTTTCAAGCTCATGGATAGAGAACTGAAACATTCTAGTATTGATTGCTTCTGTAGTGGTACTACAGCAGTAACGCTTGTAAAGCAGGTAGGTCAGCCTTATCTGTTTCTCACACCATTTCTAGGTTTATTTTCTCTATGCCAATCTCTTGCTTACATTATGCAGGGACAATCTCTCGTCATTGGAAATATTGGTGACTCTAGAGCTGTTCTTGGCACGAGAGACGAAAAAAATTCCTTGCATGCTGTTCAGTTGACTGTCGATCTGAAACCAAATCTTCCTGGTACATCTCTTTCTTTCTTCTGTCCATATCTCTCCCATCCCCTCTTTTTTATGTATTCTTGCAGTGCATGGTTGTTTTAGTGGTTTGGCTTTCAGTTAAATTGGTCTTGATTAGTATGACATTTGAGCAAGCTAATGATAAACAGAAGTTTCCAAGTCAGACCTGAAAATTTGATGGTGTTTCAGGGTATAGCTCGTTAAGGGGATTACTATTTGGCTAATAGGATGTCAGTAAAGTATTGTCGTCTCATTCAGTCTGTGTGTCTCATCGTAACTAGGGGATCATTGCTTCTACAGTTTTGAATTGCTGCGAGATTGAGTTTTTGTTATGTGACAGAACTAGTTCTGATAGCTCGTATGATCATGTTTATGGAAAAAGAAAGTAGACTATTCTGAGTTCCATGATGTGTTGATGCCACTGTTGGATGTGACTTGCATGCTTCATTAGTCCCAATTGAGATGTTGATCCTTCCTCCATGCTATGCAAAATGGTAGTAATGCCTTGATTTATTTCCCATCCTAACAGCTGAAGCACAGAGGATCAGGAAGCGTAGAGGCCGTGTTTTTGCTCTACGAGATGAACCAGAGGTTGCCCGGGTTTGGATGCCCAAGAGTGACACCCCTGGTCTTGCTATGGCACGAGCTTTTGGGGACTTTTGCCTGAAGGATTTTGGCCTCATATCTGTTCCTGACGTGTCTTATCATTGCCTCTCTGAGAAGGATGAATTTGTTGTTTTGGCTACTGATGGTGTAAGAACTAAAACAATGTATACTTTCATTCCTGTACTCTGATCATGTTTATCACATTTATTCTCAAATTAGACGACTTTTTTCATCTTAGATTTGGGACGTTCTTTCGAACGAGGAGGTGGTGGACATAGTAGCTTCAGCCCCACTACATTCCCATGCTGCTAGAGCCCTGGTCGAGACTGCAGTTTCTGCATGGAGATTCAAGTATCCGGCAGCTAAAACCGACGACTGTGCTGTTGTCTGTCTCTTCCTTGATTCTGCCGAGAGCTGCATAATCTCTGCTTCTCATGCTGGGGAGAAAAATCAAGCTGCGGAACAAGTTGGATCTGCGAAAGATGAGAAGGATACTGTTGACCTTACTAAGCTCGATTATCATTGCGCAAACACTGATGGAAATCCAAATGATCCATCCGCGGAAAAGGATCCTCTTATTGAACCGGGCATTGATTGGTCGGCCCTTGGAGGTGTTTCTCATGCTAATACGTTTGTGAAACTTCCCAAGTTTGTTCCTGGGCAAGAGGACAAGAGATCGTCCTGAGAGAGATGAATGCCTCGAAATGAAGCATCACCTGGTTAGTTTTCTCCCCTGTTTGCTTCGCTCCCCGAGTCATCTTCTCTGCGAATTGCTTGATGATTGATTGCTTTTTTGTTTATCTACATATTTTGTGATTGGCATGGACGAGGCGCCGGCCCTGGCTTATATTAGTGTGCCTGGGAAAGTTGTTCCTCTCCATTCTGTTTTTTGGCAAAATTTGGAAGTTTTTGTTAATAGCTCAAATCTACTACGTGTTTCCTTGTCAGAGTGTAAGAAGTTGTTTTGTTGGCTGCTACGATTATTATGTTGGCGATGGAGCATCTTCGTTTGTTTGCGAGCATGAACTTGTAATCCCTTTGTCCTATGGTGAATTTATCCCTCTTCTCTACCGAGCTTGAATGTAGGCCTCTCTCGCTTACCCTCTACTATTGCGTAGCTCTAGTGTCGTATGATTCCATTCATCAAGATGAACATTACTATTGTAGGAGAGTCTGCGTGGTACATACTAGATGGGGCGTATTATTCATCATTCCTTCAGTTTCTAGTTCCTTTTTCTCGCCGAGGAAAATGTTTACTAAAGTCTAGCTATCTCTTTCTGTGCAAGCACCTCTCCATGCTTTCGTTTATGTGGGCATATCTTGAGATCATATCGGCTTGGTGTCCAGCCAACGACTGTAGAAGGCTAACGCTTCCTGAGGCTTGTATTCTGGTACCGTGTGTCCTGCTCCCTGCAGAAGTGGTAAAAAGCACGACATTAACAACTGTTGAATACTTTCCATTGCTAAACATACTGCAGCATAAAAGTTCTTGTTTTAGACCCTTACGGATCGTAGTTCCTTCCATCATCCTTGTCGAATTGGGCACTTGATATGTAGAGCTACGTCATAAAAGACGGAAGCTTATGAGGCACTAACCTTGATGGTGAGGAAGGTGAAGTTATGTTCATATTCCTGCAAGTACCTGACAGATTGAAAACCCATCATCAAGAAATGTATTCTCGGCATGACCCTCGATATAATTGGAAAACGTCGGGAATATGAGGTAGCTTAAGGTAGAGCTTACCCTGCAACTTGGTTATTAACCTTCCATGGTCTCCATCCATGAATTGTCTTGTAACCCATTGATGAGGTCCACGCCTGTGTTCCGGTGTACGGTACACACATATCGTGATCTCCGCTGTCATCCAAAACCGTCGTATTGAGATCAGTAACAGAAAAATGCAAGCAAAGATGATGGAACACCATGAGTTTGCCAAAACCACGAGTCTTCTGAAATATGTGTGTATAAGCTTCCAGCTAGATGAATCGGCGATCACCTGTATATAAGCGCTCTGTAACCGTTAGCAGTGAGGTTCTTGTGATAATTGATCATACTTCCAGCATCATGGTTATACTCTAGGCTCATGCATATCGCCCAAGGTCCCGTCACTCCTTCCTGCAACATTACATGCAAAATATGCGTAAGCAATGCTTTATATTGCCTAGATAAGCTCGGCATTAGCTTAATTGCTCCATGTAGTCTTAGTATCTGATCAATTTCCGGAGCCTTCCAACCTGCATATAACCTTAGGCACATCCGCACATGTACCAGCGTTCAAAGTTCATTAAATTATCAAAGATTTTTACACCCTGAAAACCAAGATGGCTTCTTAATCGTAAACTGTACTCTCGATGAAGTGGTAAAAAGCCGTACCCTGCAAGCGGGTAGAATGAGATAAATTGACCAAAGTTCATAGATACTTATGTACCTCTTGGGCTCCAAGTGCTTTCCTGACCGACGCGCCATTCAACCAGGTTGTAGCAACCTCGTCGTTCTGCATTGATCATGTGTGCATGTTATATTGTAAGAGTCCCCTTTAGATTTGTACAAACCCTTATACGAAATGCGATTCAGTAATGAAGTTTAATCTTACGACACAAGGAACATGGATAGCACGAGATGCTTGATCAGTGAGCTGAGGCCATGACAGGACAAGGCCATCTTCTATGACCATTTGATAAGGCCAAGCCCTGCCGAACATCCTCTTCCTCACTGGCAGAGGCCTATCTGTTTTCCCGAGCTGTCGAAAACTCTCTGGTAAGGCAGAGTTGCTGCTGTTAAGGACCTTTTCTGGGTTGTGGTAGCAAGGCTCCAGAATGTCATAGATGTTGAGATCATCTAGTGCCTGATTATCGAGTTCACTAGCTTCAAACGTTGAACATCACAAAAGAAGAATAGAAAAGTAACGAGAAGGGGAAGAAAAACCTGATTCATTATTTCCTGATATCGTGTGCATTCGAGAGCTTCGTTCTTGTAGTATTTTTCTCCGCAGGCCGATGCAACATTCTGCAGCAAATTTCGAGATGTTGCAACAAACGTGTATAAGTCAATGCCGGTTTTACTGGATGGAGCAGGTTAGTAGAGGAATTGGCTCAAACCGATTAGCAGACCGAGGATGCAAAACCTGTCAATTGCAGGAATCGCTGAGCCTGGTGTGCTTGGCATGCAGGGTGTAATATCAATTTACTGCGAAGCCTATTTCAAGATCCATAAAAGGTTACAAAGTAAATGACTTTCCACGCAAGTTGAACGAGTCCAACACATTGATCGGGCAGTCTAATTGATTTGGTCTCCGAATGATGTCCTTTCCCCGAGTCTGGGTACAGTCGCTGGTGTGCACCGGTATGTGACCGTACCCAAAGAAAAGAGGTGAAGCATGTCCTTATACGGTTAAACTACACATGGGCTAAAACTTTAGTCCAATTCACTTCCTGGTTTGCGTTTATGATGTTACGAACAAAGAAGATCACTGTCAGTTTCCCTCCGTGGTCCATTGCATGATCAAATAGTTATTGACATTTAAGCATGCATGATGCATATGATTCCAACTTTGAGTAAAGGAATTGGCCCAAAGTTCCAGCAGAGTGAGCAAAGCTCCAAGCAAGAAGTTGTCAGCAATTAAGGAGCTCAGATATTTAGCATTTCAAAGAGAGCTGATCGGTTGGTAGGTCGCCTACCTTGTACAGATCCTCGGATATCAATGCCATGCCGTGGGCAAATGACACGATTGCATTCCCGTCGTATGTGTCATCGGCTGTCACGCCGTTGCCTATCATGTATCCCTGGCGAAACAAGATAACGATATATGAATTTGTAGGCATAAGATAAAAAGGTTGGTCCAACTACGTGGGTTGGCTTCTACCTTAAAATTGATGGTTGGATGAGCTTTGGATTTGATCCCTGGAAAAATAACAAATTTGGATTGTATTCATGACCTCAATATAGAAGAATTTACAAAAGGATATTTCAGTGTCGGTCTATCCTATTCGATTGTTAAACCAATGTTTCAATGTTCACGGCTCCTATTCTTTGAGTTCAGCAATCTTATGAGTTGAGCTTGTCTGTTAATGTCATATTCATAGTCATTTGAAAGTGAGTTTTGTCCGCTCGTTCTTATATCGCGACTTTACCTGATAGGCATCCGAAGGATAGCAGTGAGTTTTCATATTACAGGAATAAGGAAAGAAGGAACTCTAACCTTCAACTACTTTAGCAGAAAGAGTTGGAACATAAATTCCAGCATAAGACTCCCCAGCTATGTAAAACGGATTCCTTCTGAACTCCGGATATTCATTGAACCACTGTCAGCAAACGATTGCAAACATCGCTCAGCTACATCTTGCGATCATTATGCAAGCAGAGTGTAGAGAACTAAACCATACAAGAAGATGAAGAAGTGGATCAATCATCAAAGCAAATAAAGTACAGGACAATTAACCTCCAAAGTACCTTCAAGAGGAATGCATGTGTGTCCGAAGCAGTTTGTTGGTCTCCGGTCCGGTAGAGAGTTGTGTTTGGCGAGTAAGAGAAGCCGACTCCAACTGGGGAGTCGAGATAGATAATGTTCGAAACCTGCATACATGTTACCGGATCATAAGTTTCACTCACATGACAGGCTTTCATACACTAAAAGATTAGCAATATCGCAAAAAACACCGGTATAAATCGACTTGCATTGCGTGAAGTCGTCAAGGACCTATTTCCTTGTCAATGTAAGAAGGCAATTAAATTCATTTAAACCTTGGACCAGCTATGCGGATTTAGGTTCAAAGTCGGTAGGCTGCTCTTCGTCGCCCCAGCTTTGAAGTTGAATGGACCTATTTGTATATAATCTCAATCAGCAAGCATAAACATGCTTAAATTACTCATGTTTGGAATATATCTCAGTATATTCATACCATGCTCGTAAACAAAGCCATCGAAGCTAGAGCAACCCGGTCCACCATTCAGCCATAGAACAACAGGATCCTTGGATGGGTTTCTCTCCGATTCCACAAAGTAATGGAACAGATTCTTCGGAGGCTGTCCCTTGGTGCTTCCATCTAGCGTCACATACCTTGTAGATCACGAAATAAAACAAAGACGACGCTTGCAGAAATCACTTGATCATGAAACAATCACCCTTTATATAACTCAAACATAAGTTTCTTTATCAAAAAACATGAAGGGAAAGCGCTAATAGTCTCCATTAACCATGTTTGTTAAGTATAGGTGTAGTCGAGTACCCCGAGTAATGCTTCGAAGGGAACTTTCCTGGGAAGCCAGGAAGTTGTTTGACTAGAGCACTTCTAGGAGCCGCTTGGATGCACGAAAATGAAAGGCCGATGATGATCAAAAGCAGCATGCAACTCCAAGCTTCATCGAGCATGGACGATCTGTTGTTCATGGTCATTAGCTTAATTGAGCTGAGAAGTTGAGCTCTTGTGATGGCAAAAGGGGTGTGTGCGCTTGAGACTAGAAGGACAACCGAGTGAACTTCTAGGGAAAAATAGACAAACTTTCAAGGATAGGATAGATATTGATCGAAGTGCATTTATAAATCTGGGTCATTCAACTCATTTTCCATTATATATATATATTGACCGGGATAAAGTGTCTTTAACCGATAAAGCTAAAGACAAACATGAAACGTGATTATCGACATCTTTTTCTCAACAAACTCGCTATTAGATGTGATCATCTATTCATATGCAACGTGATTATCAAAGTTGAAAATCACTCGAACACTTCAAGCCTTAAAATTATAAAGCATAAGTTTGAACAATTTAAAATGATCCATAAAAGAGATATGTTATTCCAGAATGCACGTGTCACCAATGATCTCAAAATTCGGGAAGCATATTGTACATGAGCGAGTAATAATATCAATGGACATGATGATAAACGACATCGATTATTATGGTTTCATTGGTGTCTTTACCTATATTGCCTTTAGCCCTTTTTTGATATATATGTGTGTGTATGATAATAGGCAAATATTGACTATTTACATTCATTCAATCACCTCAGATCGAGCCGTTCATTTGAAAATTGGACGGGTTGATTAAAGTCAGACTTTTAATAATCCATTTAAAATAAACACGAACGAATGACACTTTAAGATGACATGTGCCCCGTCTGCTTGAAAAGAAAACGGACAGTGAGTTAGAAGGAATGACATTTTGCCATGTGTGACACCCGCTTGAAAAGAAAACAGATGGACAATTAAAATGGCATAATGGTTATGTGTTCGTCCGATTCTATTTTCATTGTATCAATCATCTTAATCGTTGATGAAAGGACGATGACGTGTAAACATCGAATGTATTGACATTTACTGCCTATCATCTAATCAACGATTAAGATTCACCCAATCAAGGATGATTAATATCCATAACGATTGTTCGTAGATAGTGTTTATCCCCCAACGATTAATATTCACCAAATCGCATCTTAGTCGCATTATGAGATAACGACATGTGAATTTTTAAATCTATTGATGTTTACAACTCGTCATCCTGCCCAATAACGATTAAGATTCACCCAAATGAAGAAGGATGAGTGAAAAACACGAAGATGGATCGACAAACAAGAACCCTAAAACCTTGTTTTGTTTTTGTAGTAATTTACTTCGTCCATTTAAAGTTGCAACGGACATTAAAGATGAGTAACAAATTAATGTTCATTCAGCAAATGAAGGGAGAGCACGTGTCATAGTGTAGATAATATCCAGTCCATTTCTTTTTTACTCGGACAACTACTGGCATTTAAAGAGTGACACATTAACATGTACGTTTTGATGACATATTTTTCAAAGTTTAACAAAAACCGAATTTTGTAAAAACCATTCAAATCACAAGACATGAAAAGAGCACTAACTTTTTGACTGTATGCTTCTATTTTAAACATACGAAGATGATTGATAGTTTTTTTCTTAACCAATTATTGTTGGACACGTGTTCATTGTCCTTATCATTTCACTACAACTGTATGAAATACACTCCAGTTGACATTAATATCACTTATATTTTTCAACATTCAATCCATCATCGTAGCAAATATTTTTCAAAACATCCATAATAGACATGACATCCAATTATTTTGACAATTTTTTTAAGTCACTAGAGACGAATCCATCCCTAACTATGGTTGAATCTAACTCTGGATCGGATTTTCTTGAACCATTTGAAGGTAGAATATTCGGGTCATTGGATGAGGTGGATAAATATTACAAATTACATGTAGAATGACGTGATTTTCAAGTTAAGATCAAAACAAGCAGATTGGAAGATTATTGCTCTCGCTTGTTTATGTGTCAAATGTGGAGAAAATTGACAGAGTAAAAGGAAGGTGAAGTAAGAGAAGGAGTGAGAAGAAGAGTTCTAGTGATCCATACGGGTTGCAAAGCTCGAATGTTCATTGCCCACCCTTTAGTCGATAATACTTGGGTGGTAACAAAATATGAAGGAGCACACAATCATCCGTTATTAACATCGAGCAAGGTCGGATTCATGAATACAAGAGATAAATATTACTCTGGTGACACATAAGATGATTTCTCTCCTAGAGAAATCCGGTATTGGGTCCAGTAGAATAATGAACTTGCTCTCTACATAAGTCGGAGGTATCAAAACATGGGGTTCATAGAAAGAGTTGTTTGTAATGAGTTCAGAATATGAAACACGAGAAGGCGGATAAGACCATCACCAAAGTGCAGGTAACAGAGAAGTAATAAAAACGGTTGAGAAATGAAGCCATGGGAACTTCTTTTATCGTTATAAGATGGATGCAGATAACAAAGATAGACACCATAGTATGGATTGACTCTCGGTCAAAGATGGCGTATGAATGATTCGGTGATGTGGTAATAATTGATACTACTTATCGAACGAACATGTGCTCAATGTTTTTGCTCCTTTCACCGGGGAGAATCATTATTATCACTCGATTTTGTTCGAATTCGCTTGGCTAAAGATGAGATAGAGGAGACATCATTGATGACGATCATAATAGATCAAGAGAGAGCTATGGACAATGCTATTAGCCGAGTTTCTTCGTAGACGTGTACTTGTAGCACATAAGTTTCAAGTGCCCAGAGCGTGTGTGCATCAGATTTGTGCAATTTATCCATATTTAAACATGATTTCAATCTTTGTGTTTGGAAGTCCTTGACGATCAAGGAGTTTGAGGAACTATGGCAGCAGTTTCTCGATGACTATGGTTTGGCCGATCTTGATTTGCCTTAGTCTCTATATGCAATGAAGGAAAATTGGATTTCGACATACTCAAAATGATTTTAATGACCACAACCTCTAGGACCGGGGGATGAATCATTTTTATGATTAGTAAGTCAATAGCTCTACCATGATAAAGCACTTTGTGATGAAGTTGCAGAAGACATTGAATAAGCAGCTCCTGCACGAAAGAAAAACCAGTTATAATACCATGGTGAAGCATCGTGTCCTAATCCATAATTATCCGATAGAGATTCAGGGAGAAAGTGTCTACATGAAGGAGAGTTTTAGAAGGTTACAAAAGGAATTGATCAAAACAAACCAGTACGTGATGTAGAAGGTGGGGGAGAATGCTAGTTCGCAATGTAAGATCTACTCGATGCCCAATATTGATCCTCAATGGGTGAAAAAAACATACACGATAAACTAATTTTGTGGATGAAGGATGGATCAAATGCAGTTGTCAAATGCTTGAGCACCCCGACATGATCTGCTGGCATGTATAGCAATTCCTCGATAAAAAAAGATCGTACGGTTGTTCCCAAGTGCTATGGCTGGGAGAATATTGACGAAGCTGGGATACAAGTTCGATCCTCATCATAATGTCATTTTCTATCGTGGAAAATTTGACTGGATGGTATCGAATGAGTTCTGATGGTGTCCTTCTAGGCGGTTCAATAGTGAGTGGGATATTCGACTCTTCGAGTATTTATGTGCGGGTATGGCACACATTCCCATCATTCACCTTGATGAGGTGGAGGATCAGGTGTTTGATAGTGTCAAGAGACAGTTCGCCTATCTTCAAGGGATACCAAAGTCGTCTATTGACCATCAATATTATCGTGAGGTAAAAGCTGAATTTGAGCAAAGGGTCGTAAAGCGGGTATTCAGCTCATAGATTGCATTATGGGATGAATTACAGGATTGCTTATTCGTCAATCTGGTATAACCACAGAGTACTTCCTCACATGGTACACGAGAATTAATCAACTAGACATTCATCTACCGGAACAAGTTCACAAGCCGAATTATCGGGCGGGGTCGTTAATTGTTCAATCAATATTGGGAGTTGGACATTGAAAGTGTTCATTGAATTTAACGAATAATATTTTTTTTTTCATATTTCCATGATTTCTATAATGAGTTTTTCATTTTTTTTTTCAGATGAGAACTCAGCGCTCGATTCTGAACCAAATTATGCTGACCCTAATCCCTCTTTTGGATCGCATTTCGGAATTGATGTCAAAAATTGAGTTGGAGTATGCCAATTTTTTGGCATATTATTTGGGGATACTGAAGTTTGATGAGCGACGATGGGGCGAGAATGCACGAGGTGAGGATGCAAAAAGCAATGACGAACGCGACGATGATCTTTGGGGTGTAGATTAGGGCTGTAAATGAGCCGAGCTACTCGGGCTCGGCTCGACCAATACTCGAGTTCGACTCGGTTTTTTCGAGCCGAGCCCGAGCTCAAGCCGACTCGAGTACCTAATCGAGCCGAGTCTGAGCATATTAATACTCGGCTCGAACGGCTCGCGAGCATAAATGAGACTCTTATATAAATTATATATTTTTTTTTACATATTTCATATTATATATTAATATATATATTCAAATATTTTTTAAGAAAAATATGAATTGGACCCGAAATCGAGCATATCGAGTCGAGTTTGAGCTCGGCTCGAAATGTAATCGAGCCGAGCTCGAACTTACAAAATAGGGCTCTACCGAGCCCAAGCCCGAGCCTTCGATTTTCGAGTCGAGCCGAGCCCGAGCCGGGCACTGTGTCGGTTCGGCTTGGCTCGTTTACAGCCCTAGTGTAGATGGCCTAACTCAAAGGTAGCTGGCGACCGAGATCCAGACGATCGAGGCTTCATTTCATGGACATGATTGGGGTTATAGAGGCAAGCCAATCCACATGGAATAAGTTCCATAGAGTCGCTACGTCCGAGACGAGGTCCCACTCAGATATGCAAAAAAGCCTCTTTATGGAAATAAGATAGGCAGAATTTGAGCTATTTGGGCTCAAGGGGCAGAACGTTTGATCGATAATGCCATCGAGGATGAGCGAAACGGATTCTACGACCTCACATATGAGGTTTTTCGTTCCAACCAACCCGAGACAAGGTTGTACATTTTTGTGATCAATGCCTATGCTTATCTTTTGATCATTAGGCCTTCCACATAGGATCCTTTTCCATTTGTTCTATCGGTGCATTTTTACTCCTCCTTAAAAAAAAACAAAGATGGAGATGCTTGGATAAAGAGTAGAAGCAAGAAGCAATTGTCGCCTCCACTTTCCCCTATATATATATATATATTGTGAATGATAACGAGCAAACATTGGCTGTTTATAGTTAACTAGCCAACCTACATCAGGCCGTTCATTCTTAAGATGGATGACACTTTTATGGTCAAACTTTCTCTTATCCGGCTTTTTTTTGAACGAACCTGGGATTAAAAGAAGATTGGACATATTCTTGAAATGAAATTACCATAATGCCTACAAAAAAAAAAAAAAATTGTCTGGTAATTATAAAGGAAAATTATGTATGAATAAATTGTAACGGAAAACCACATGTCCAGTACATTCCTAAGAATTCCGATAGTCCAAATTTAACATACAATAAATGCCACGTGTTTAATCTGTCACAAAAGTAGCCATAATATTTACATAATCTTAAACATTGTGGAAAGAGACGTTGGGGCTGTGACCATCAGAATGTATTCCAGACATGTAAGTCCCCTCGTCCCTTTGGATGACGTTTAAGATTGATGAACAAGATCCATCATCGACATTTGATTGAAAAGTGTATTCTTGAAAATCCTAGAGCGAGTTTACAACGCATGGACAAACAACATTTTTTAGAATCGATATCCAAGACATCCAAGACAAACCACGAGCTATGCATATTGATATCGCTTGGCATATAATTCATTTAAATTTAAACCGGGTGATGTTGATAAGAAAAAAATTAATGTGAAAAAAGAACACTCAATGAACTTTTTTTCCCCCTCTTTTAAGAATTAACTCGTTCTTTTTTTTTTTATATAGAGATGGATTAGCCAGTCAAAGAGTGTCAAAAGTTTGCATTTTTCTTGACAAGCTTGGAATTAGAATAAAAGACGCTTGTTTCTTTTTTAACAGAACGGAATAGTGCGAAGGGATTGTTGAGTCAAACCCATGATGTATAAAAATTGAATGATAGTCTTAGAATATCCCAGTATGACCAAGGTTGAGATTGATCATTTTGAAAAATGAGCCTATAATGAATGCGTAGTAATTCTGGTTCAAAGAAATGCAGCGAGATTGACAATATTGAGATCATGAGTAAAGAATAATAAGGATTGGGTATTTAGGATTTTGCAGCAAGAAATGATTGATCCTGAATTGCTTTTGGTTGGAAAAGGTTATTACAGCAAGATTGAAGGATAATAAGAGTGAGTTGAAAAGAAGGATTCAAATGAAAAAGAAGTGGATCCTGAATTGTTTCTGTTAGATTATTGCAGCAAAGCTGAGGAGTAATAAGCTTGAGTTCTACAAAAGGGTTCAGAAGATGTCAAAGTTCACATATTGTCTTTTGTGTCATGTCAGTGTACTTCTCTGTAACAATACCATAGGTCACGAGTTTGTAAATATGATTTCAGGATGACATGAAAATGATATTTTCAAAAAAATATGAGTTCAACAACGGATATAAATTTGGGATTGTTCATAAATATAGAGACAATGCTTAAGATTCCAACACCTTTGAATAGCTAAATCTCCTTTTGCTTTAAAAGATAAATGCAATAAGATTTCAAGTGAGCTGAGAAAAAAAATTGATAGTTGAGAATCTGAGTTAGGTATTGAAAACAGAATTGCATAGCACTATAATGATCTTCATGAATGCTCAGGTTGTGTACGGAAAGTGCAAGAGTTCGGAAAGTTGGTATAACGCATTCGACGAAATAAGGGGAAGCACACTGTCTTAGAATTCGACGGTCACTGGTCTTGTACATCTTGGGAGCTATGAGGATGCGCTGAGTGAGATTGTTTTGTTGATTGCGTCCAGAGAGAATCTTAATTATGGAACCACTTGAGGAAGAAATAGATATTGAAGACCGAGCATGAACTCCATTACACATAAAAAGGTATTACTATCCATACAGCACCAAAAACTTGATCTTACAAAACGTAGCATCTCAGTTCGACATATGACTAGAAACATGTCTTGGCCACTAGAAACTGCTGAAATCTATGACTAGTACCACAATAAAACAAGGCCTATCCTTCACCAACATCACAATGCAACACAGTAGTGGTTTCCATGATGCCGGCCACAGCTTCAATTGCTCAATATCTGTCTCGATCATAGCGCCTGGTTATTGAAACACTACTACATATTACGAGGATAATTGTGCAAAACAAAAAAGCCAGAATACGAATTGCGCTGACTGAAAATGACAAAAATAGTAGTTAGCCTATCAAATGACTCTACATCTCATGCAATGTATACACATCATGCTGTCATGCCCTGCTCTTTGTTGTCCAAGAGTTCTCCCAACGGGAGTTGCGATATTGTGACGATGTACATATTAAACTCATATACCCTTAAGAGCTTGCAGGTAATATCAGCAGTTGCTGAGCATAATAACAGAGACCTTGCTTGTAAATGCAGAATCACAAGATATCGAACAAGTAAACAGTTATACGAATGTACAACACTACAAGTGGAAGGACATGTACCTGGAGCGGTCATGGTCCCTAGAGCGTTCAACAGATCGCGAACGGGACCTTCGGTGACTCCTGGAATCATAGACACGAGAGCTAGATCTTTCTCTATCACGCTCCCTACCATACCCACGATCTCCATCATAATGCCTGTCAAGGTCCCTACTCTTCCTATCATAGTCCCTTCTCTCACGGCCATCTCCCCTATCCCTCTCCCTGATGGGCTCCCTCTCCCGCTCCCGACTGCTTCGCTCTTTGGATCTACACGATCATATACTTCAAAACTTAGACTATATGCAGAATATGGACTGGTGGATGAAGTAAAATAGAGAAACTAGAAAACGAAAACACAGACTGAGGACACAAAGAGAGTGAAAGTGTTACCTTCTATCTTCTAGATCCTTGCGAATCTTGTCCCTTTCTTCCTGACAACAGAATTTGAAATGATGCATGGAAACTCATATAAAAATATTTTCCAACTACTAGTATACTAACCGCAATTCCATCAGATAGAGTAAGTTACATGCGTAGCTTCATAGCGAGTTTTGGCACATGCCTAGTGCATAGGTGAACCTCACAATAGAAAACAACCAAGGGAAAGAACCAACGAGCATACATAGTTATCTTTCAGCTAGTGTAAGACAGTCCAAAATAGTTGCTTCCCCTTAACTCACTCGTGGGAAACAATTTCTCATACAAAAGAAAACAAAAGATCAGTAAGAAAACACTAACAGAACACTATCGTTGTGCGCTTAGACCAAATGCAAGTATAACTTATACAATCATGATAGTATGACAAAAAGCCGCTCAATTTAGACACTGCAAACTTGTAGCTCTAGTTTTTTTTTTTTTTTTTTTTTTTTTTTTTTTTTTTTTGGGGTCATTTAGTGACTATCCACAAGTAACTGGTAGAGGAGGAAAAATTCAAAAATGCCATGCATTCCCCTAGAGGAAGGAAGTGCAGCAACTAAGACTTACAACAACAAAAGAAATTGTCACTGATCCAAGCTAGAAGAACTCACAGATGGCATTACAAGCCAGACGTGCTATAGTAGATCAATTTGAAACATTATACCGGCACCTGAATCACATATCCAGAGTACTTCAAAAACTCTTCTATCAGAAACGATCTAATAAAGGGAATTTCAACAAGATTAAAGTTCTGCATTCTAGTACTCTACTTTGCAGTCTTATTTGTGCTCCACATTTTTTATATCTGAAATGGAAGTGAAAATATCTACTTAAAACTGCTGAAAATAAGATAGCTTGTCCCCACTTCATCCCCTTTAGCACACAAAAAAATTACCTGAATCTCAGCAAGCTTCTCACGTATTTGCATGTAGCCAAGGTGTAATTTCCCCCCAAAATGATCTGCCAATCGACGATCACTGGAAGCCACAGAACAATTAAAAGTTAATGACTCCAGAAATCTACGACTAGTACTCATACAAAACAAAAATTCATCAAACGATCTAACTATCAACAGATTATCTACAGGCATAAAATGTAAAAAGACGCACATTATTTAGTCTGAAAAGTTATCCTTGTAATCGGGGTCAAAAGCCTGCTGGTGAAAGGAGGTATGTCCATGTCAAAATCCGAAGTACATGAAACCCCAAATACGATCTCACATTCAACCTCATGAACTCAAGACAACAAACCGAGACTGTAGCAGGTGAACGATGGAGTACTAAGGTACTTACTTATCATAAACACTCAGAAAAGCCCCACAAATGTCGCATACACGCAACTTCTGATCAGTCTGCCCAGGGGGAAAAAAAAAGATGTCAGTGGCTGCATGCTATATTAGACCATATGCAAGAAAGCAAACTACTGATGAAGTTGAATTGTATTCATAGCAGCGAAGTCATAATTTTAAGTCAAGCTATTAGGTGGGAGATTAATCGAATAGTTCAACAACTCGCCCACTACTAGTAAACTAGTCCATGTCTAAAGTATATGCCAGCTGAAATTGTACATAGGAAATCAAAAAGGTCGACATGGAATTATGCTCATGTCTAGGTATTTTTCAAAATCTTAAGTCAAGATGTAAAGTAAAAATTTCAAATAATTTTGGTAATAAAAACTGATGGTGAATCATTTCCCAAAAAAAAAAAAAAAAAACTAATGGGGATTTTTTTTTTTCCATTTGCACAAGCCTCGACTAATCTACTTCCTCTAATCTTCTTCCGATGGACGAAAATTTCAATAGACTTGGTGATGCAAAACGGATGATGAGAGTTTATTATTATTATTTTTCCCATTCGCGCAAACCTTCACTAGTCCACTTTCCCTAATCTCCTTTAGGTTGATGAGTATTGCCTTATAGTAATGGTCCACAGGTATATAATAAAGGGCCCGGGCATAAACATTTCAATATCAACGTTACATCATCTTAATTGGAAACCAAAGACTGAAACTGAAGAACCTTAGAGCTGGTCTTAGTAACCTGGATAGAATTTTGGAGCTGAATGGACGCTGGACCCCCTTAATGGTTGATTTGGAAAGAACACAACTGGGGTGTAGCCTATTGCGCATAATATTGTACCATACTTCTCCACTATTTACCATTTTTCACATTTTCCGAAATATAACATTCTAAACATAGATGATGAAAGGTCGGATGTCAAGATTTTGAAAATTATAGATTAGACCATATAACATTAAGACATTAAGCAGCAGAAAGGATTTGCTGATTCAGATGTAAGTATCTAATGCTGAATTAAAAAACAATAATAAAGCAATTAAGTTGCTTGAACCGAATAACATGTCAAAGAAGGGAGAAAGAGAATAAATCTATAATTCATCTTGGCCTTCTCCACCAAATAATAAAACAATAGAAAAGAGCAAGAAATCTTACAATGCGCACATCTGCAGGAGTGTACTTGGCACCATCTGGAATAGGTTCTAGCCTGAGGGGAGCTAACTGGAAAAAAAAAAAAAAAGTAGAAAGAATCATCAAACCAAGCAAGATGAAGCGAGCACAAAGGAGAATATTTAAAAACAGACAAAACTGATTCATAAAGAGCAGGAACTAAGCTCTGCAACTAAAAAACACAGACCTTCTTCAGGGCTTCAGCCTCTTCCAATGCTCTCTGTGCTTCATCCACAAGACCTTGTTCACCTGAGCACAAGAAAATCAAAAAGTTAAAGGTAAGAACCGGTCTCTGGAGAAACCAATGGCACCAAAAAAGATAAAGGAAAAACATGGCATACATACTCCTATCATAACCCACAAATTCAGAAGTTTAACCAAATATAAGCGAAAACTACTTTGTTGAAAACCCACTTGAGAAAAACATACCAAGATCTTCAGCCTTCTTCAGCTTCTCATTGATCATTTCCTGAGTTCGAGGATCAGGAGCAAATCCAGCTGGTGGTGCCGGAGGAGCAGTTAAGGGTTGAGGCAGAGATGCTCTATCTTTGTTGAATGCATCCAAAAGGAGTGTGGACTACAATAATTTAAAAAGAAATTAGACAAGAAAACCTGTTTGTTTTTCCTTTTGTCAATTTCAATAGGAAAAGTAAACGGTAGCAAAAGTTGATGACGACGAAAAGCATGGAGAACAAGAATAGGAATACATGCTCTACAACCACATGCCCCATTAACAAAGTCATAAGGAGCATATCTACCTGCAAGTCAGCTCTTTTTGTTCTCAGCTCTTCCACTTCTTCCAACACACGGATCTTAAGGTCGGTCTTGCCTTCAAGGTCTAAAAAGGCAAAAACATAGTTAGCATAAGAAAGATTATAGATATGTCAATGCGAGAGTACAACAACTCCCATGGTCCCAAACTTAAACGCAAACATGAAAAGAAAGCGCCCAATGGTTATAAACCAGACTTTCATTTTAAGAGTTGCCCAATAAATTCTAAAATTCATCAACTAATAATAAAAATTTGTGAGACCATTCATGCCCTGAGAAAGAGATACTAGATGAAGACTATCATCCATATTTCAAAAAGACTCATCAGCAAATAAACCATTCAATAATTTAGCTAAAGAGGTTTGTCTAAGAGAGCAGATGTTCCTAGAACCCAAGATCTATATTGCAACAAATTCCTAATAAAGAAGGCATAATTTTCCATAAAAGAGTACTTACCCAGTTGATTAGCCTCTTTGAGCTTCTTCTTTATCTGTTTGGACAATTCCATGATCTCCGGAGTCTACATACAACATAAAAACTAATCAACAAGACTAGAATACATAATGTTAAAAAAAATCATTTAGAGCTAGAGCACATAATAACTACCTGAGTCACTGCAGTTACAGAAATAGCAGTGGCAGCTTTAGCATCATCATCAGCAAGGCGCTTCACAGCTCTGGTGATTTTCCTATCACATTCATTAATGAGCCTATCTATAACATCCTCCAAGTCCCGTTCATAATTGTGACTACCTTGGGCCTTAGCTTCCTCATATCTATGAAGAGTTAAAGTGTTTTCCAAATAACAGAGCACCTGTTCACTTGTTTGTTTGTTTTTTGGCAGCTTTAACAACCATTTCTTTGTTGTTGCCCACAGAACAAATAATGTTTCCAAATTGAACACGTTATACTTTTTAACACACCGGTTTAATCAAGCCCATAATGCTGCATGGAACACTGTGCTAGATGGTAATGAACACAATATTTCATCTCCACAAAAGCAATAACGATTTTGATAAAACTGAGCAGCTTAGAAGCTAATGTGGGAGCATGTCACAAGTTAGTAAAATAATTAAAAGAGGGGCATCACCACACCTTATGCTCGAGGAAAATTTCATCAACAAATACACATAACCAACAAAGCCCTGAAGGGATGGGATTTTTTGCAAATTACCATCTAAAGTCATATTTTTACAAAAAGAAAACACATAAGTAAATAATAAAATTAAATTTTGCCTACTCATTTCTCTTTAACCATTTCCATTACAAACTTTACATATCACCGCATAAAATCATCACTTCTCACAAACATATAATCATGGGGTTTTTACATTTTACCGTATTGAAATCTACATTGTTAACAAGAAACAAAACAAATTTTTCAAAAAAATATAGTCAACAAAACACCTTCGACGCATCCATCTATCTTGAGAATAGTTTACTCATATCGGAATGGTGAAAATATAATAAGTGCATACATAGATCTTGGGTCAATCCATTCATTGACAATTGATTTTGAGTTGAAATCTCAAACGTTTAATATGATATCAGAGTCTATTAGACCCAACGGTTCAAGACTCTGTGTCATCTAAATATGTGTTCACGCCTTAAGCCCAAAAGAAACATTCGCGCGATGGAACATATTGAGAATAATTTACCCACATCAAATAGTGTGAAAATATGATATATATATATATATATATATATATATAGATCAATTGACTTAGTATTGAAACCCCAGAGGTTTAATTATTTAGCAATTGTATTCACTTCTAAAATAAAGTACAACGAAGCAACAAAAAAATGGCAAGAGCATCATTCAAACTCAAAATTATAATAGTATTGGAAGAAGAGCTTTCGAGAACTGGTTTGAGTGGTTTGCAAAAGTGGCTACTGGGAGGACTGCAGCTGCTATGAAGAGAAGGAAACTCCATGCTGCCCTCATTTATGGTGTCTGGATTGAACGCAATTGAAGAATGCTTAACCAAGGCTGGAGTACCCCTAGGGAGGTTTCTGATCATGTTATATTTTGCTCATGATGGGATGTATATCTAGTTAGTTTATTGAGGAGCTGAGCTCTCTCAGTGGTTTTGTTTTCTTGAGCTTTTATTGACCATGCATTGCAATTGGTGGGAGGACTACTTTTGAAATGAAAATTAACTGTGTTGATATGAAATTCTAAAGGGGAAGGATAAAAAAGCTTTCTATTACTTTTGTGACGAACACATCTCATAATTACTGCTTCTGATATATGATGAAATAGACGTATTAGATAGTAATAACTGTATTTTAAGTAAGGGTGTGCTTGTCATTTTATTGTACTTCTGTTAAATTTTTAACAGAGAAGTTAAGGCAGTAACAAAATTGACTGTGAAAACAATTTTAGTGAAGTATGTTCAATAATTAGTATAAAGCACACCTATGAGACTATAAAGCTTCAGATGCAACTCTCAATTAAAAAAAATAAAAGGCAAAAGAGACTCCTTCAACCAACAACAGCTTCGAATCAGTAACCTCAATCATTAGAAAAAAAAAAAAATAGAAGCCAGGAAAAACAAAGCACTGGAAAAAGGATACTCTTTCCTCAGCTGCAGAGAATGCACCTTGGGACATGGTCCCATATCCATTTTCTGAGAACAATCAAAATATTATTATTATTAAGGCAAATAAAACGAAAATGGTAAGTGCCTTGATTACAGAAGCACCTGCTATAGAACAATGAGATATTGAAACATAAGAATATCCATGAATAAATAAATGTTCACTATGCTTAGATCTTGCAGAAAAAATCAATGGTTCCTCATTACAGAAAAAAGGCATTTCTCTTACATCGCTCTGACATCATTTTTTTTTTTTCACATTTCTCTACCTATTGTCCAATTATAAGAATAAGTGATGCTACAATGCTATGTCAATATAGAACATGGATCATGCCAATCGAAGGTCATAAAAGATTAAATTGAATCTCCGTAACTCCATGATTCCTACCCGAAAACTATAATTATATCCTTCAAGTAGCTGAAAAAGTCATAAACTAAATCCCTGAAGAAAATTATAAAAAAAGGACAACACTCTTAACTCAATTTGGCAGCAACGGGTAAAAAAGGTCAATTTCCGTGCCCTGTCATTATGCAACCCCAAACCATGGTGCTATATTAAGGGGAAACAATGGAACAAACGAGCACCAGCAATTGCCAGGATGATTATCTCTGTTAATCTCCCAAAGGTTTTGAACTCAAACTATCATCCAACTTTGTAAAAATCATTCAAATGTTTCTTTCACTATGAGCAAAGAAAAGTATAAAAACCCAGTTAGTCCTCTGTTTTTAAACATATCCGTGAAAATGTCTCGATCTACACCTATTACAACACTGCCACACAACCCCGAACCATACTTCCATTCATCACCCTTGTAAACCAGGACCCACATATTTACCCTGCCGTTTTCCCAAAGGAGTCAATGCTACACCTAACAACAACCAAAATCAACGTTACAAATTCCACACTTGCTTATTGCCAGCATTCATCTAAACCCCAAAATAAGAAATCCACAAACCAACATCACCAAAATAAGCCAACTACTCATCAACAACGACACGATGATATGAATCACGATCAGTACCGTTAACTGGAAGAGTTCGTGGGGGCAGAGGCCGGCGAGGAAGAGACGACAGACGTCGCGATCGTAGTACTTCCTGTTCACTTCCTTCACGTCGCCGTTTCGATTCGCCCCCATCAACACGTCCAGCTGCTTTCGCATGGCGTCCATGGTGATCGATGATGACGATCGGGTCTGATCGGAGCTGGATTTGGGGATTAGGGTTTCGAGGGAGGGGGAGGGGAGAGGATAAAGGCAGCGACGACGAGAGAGAGAGAGAGAGAGACTTCGGGTATAAACAAGGATTATTCGTGTGTTTTTTTAAGTACGTGACATAATATGATAAAGACATATGGGGGTGAACAATTAATATATCTGATGATATATTAAATCTTATGACATATCTAATGTGTATATTTAAAATTAACGATGATAATTAAAATATTATGGATAGATGTGTTTTAAGGTATGAATTAATTTAGAGATAAGAAGTCTAAATATTTATTTTATCAAAAGATGCATCACCTTAAAATATTTTAATATAAGGATTTTTTTATTTGTATTTTAAGTATGTCTTATGTTGTAAAACATGACAATGATATATGGAAAGAACGATTATATCTTATGACATATTTGATGTGTCTATTTAAAATGTTATGGATAGATGTGTTTTATCACGAAAGATGCAATACTTTAGCTTGGAAGATGAATTTATACGTGTGTTGAAACTTGAATTTTAATTATTCTTTTGGTTTTGAGAGAGAAGTAAGGAAAAAAATCAACTTGAATTTTAATTGTTCTTTTGGTTTTGAGAGAGAAGTAAGGAAAAAAATCAACTTGAATTTTAATTGTTCTTTTGGTTTTGAGAGAGAAGTAAGGAAAAAAATCAACTTGAATTTTAATTGTTCTTTTGGTTTTGAGAGAGAAGTAAGGAAAAAAATCAACTTGAATTTTAATTGTTCTTTTGGTTTTGAGAGAGAAGTAAGGAAAAAAATCAACTTGAATTTTAATTGTTCTTTTGGTTTTGAGAGAGAAGTAAGGAAAAAAATCAACTTGAATTTTAATTGTTCTTTTGGTTTTGAGAGAGAAGTAAGGAAAAAAATCAACTTGAATTTTAATTGTTCTTTTGGTTTTGAGAGAGAAGTAAGGAAAAAAATCAACTTGAATTTTAATTGTTCTTTTGGTTTTGAGAGAGAAGTAAGGAAAAAAAAGAAAAAAATAATGGGATGAGTTGATATGATATAAAATAAAAATTAACGTTGTTTTGATAGTTATGTAAGAAGAAGTTTTCAAATATAGAAATGTTACATCTTTAATTGAACATTCGCATTAGAAAAGTTTTGTATCTCGTGTGGGACGGGGGAGTATATATATACAAGGGATAAACTTTCCTCGTCGCAAGCTGGGCTTTTTTCTACGCCTTTGTTAAATCTGAGTTCATTTTACTTCTTAACTCTGCATTCTTTCTCAATTTTTTCTCGGACCCTTTGTGTTGTTTTTGCAGCAGAGTCTAAGAGGGGGAAGATAAAACTAAGAGAAAAGCACACTAACTGTCCCAGTGATGGTCTCTCTAGAAGAGTACCTAGCAGTTTCACAGGGGTGACTATTACTAATGCGAATGCTGATGAAATGGATGAAGACATACCCATGGGCATTCCAAGTGATTCCGCCAACACTCCGAAGTTTCGTGCTCTGCGCGAAGGTCTCAAGTGTAGTTCCATGAACCTAAACAAAGTTGTGGATTACCCTCTGCCTGATGCCTTGCAAGCGGCAGAAAAAATATCTATCGGGATTAAACAAGGTCACCGCTTGAAAGCCATATGTGCTAACGAAAACCCAAACAACACTGTAGAAAGAACCCTCCAAAATGGAAGGCTTTCTGGTGATGCTGAAGGCAGTGAAGGCAAGAGTAGGGCCCAGGACGATGTGCATATTGGAATTCATCTCAGTACAAGGGATCGGGTTTTACATGATCATGAGTTGGATGATTTCAGATACAATGGGTCATCTAGTCGTCCGCATTTATCTACTCCAAAGAGTGGCAACGTGTGTCCGTTGGATTTCAGCGGCCTGGTTGCCGCAGAAAAGTTTACGAGAAGGCAAAGATGTGGACTCCTCTAGAAGAAGACGCATTGAGGGTTGGGGTAGATAAGTTTGGTGCCAGAAACTGGAAGATGATATGCACTGCATATCGCGAGGTACTTAAGGATAGGACTGATGTTGACTTGAAAGACAAATGGAGAAACTTAACTAAACATGAGAAATCACAATCTTGTGGAAACTGAGCCGCTGTTGTGCGTGTATGTAGTTGTAACTGAACTCAGTCCATCATCCGAGTTTACCTTGGAATGTTTGAGCAGGGTAGTTAGTTTAGGATCTTAGTGAGAACTGTTCTTTCTTTCTGTGTGTATATATTGGTGCATAATAAATTCCAGTACAAATTCTTCGGTGTTTTTCTTGTTAGAAGTTTCGATGATCCCCTTGTTAGAAGTTTCGATGATCCCGTGATAACGTATATAACTCGATAAACTGGACACTTCTTTGGTTATCTGTCGAAGCTCCAACTCTCCCCGGATGAACCATGTTGGTCTTACTGTCTATGTTACTGTTTGTCATACTGTGTTCTTGCAAGAGCAACTCCAGGTCCAGGTGTGTTTCCTTCAGGATACAGGTTGGAGAAGGTGTAGTTTGCATCGAAGAATTGCTAATACTATCTCATTGGAATTGTGAAAATGTGGCAAAAAAGAAGTCTTTGCTATCGATTGAATGTTCATGGTGATCGTGGATTCACATTTATTGACCTTTGAAAATGTCTGGGTTTAATATAACTACGGCAAATATTAACGTTCCATGATGAAATGCACCAAAGAATGCATCCATCTCCTCCAGCACATTGCACCAAAAGAAAATTTTACAATATGCAAAAATTCCATATCGAGTACTGTGTAATGGTTTATATCTTTACAATTAAGTTGCTCGACTAGTAGCCTTGCGCCAATAATACATGAAGAATTTTACACTTCTCCATGGATGAAAGCCATCCAGTACTTGGTCGGGAAGAAATGTGGCAGAATGGCACAGTGCATCTCTTTCACTGAGAAAATCGCGAATCACATGAAGCAACCCACAATGTAATTCGGACATGGCTTTTTGTCGTACTAGTTGTGTGATGCCATCCGGGTAAATTTATATCGGAGATAAGATCTGATGAAAGGATCAAGGTCTCCATCCATAACAGCAGTTATGTCGGACGTTTCATGCCCGGTTCTTAAATCTTTAACGAGCTTGTACGGGTGGAAGACATAGTTCCGAATTTGTTGTCCCCACTCTGCCTTGACTGCATCTCCTCTGATCTGTTTGATCTCAGACGCCCTTTGCTCCTCGGCGACAATGAGAAGCTTGGCTTTCAATCGGATCATCGCCCTGACCTTATTGGCTGCCTGAGACCTCTCCTCTGAAGCAAGCACCAAACAACAAACTTGAGAAAATGAAATATTCAAGCTCTCATGATAGGAAGAAACTCTGGTAAAAAAATCAGCCAGACTGCTTTAGAACTTTCCGACATCTCATTCCACAATGATGAGAAATGGAACGACCAAGACCAATCTAATTTTTAAAGCTTCCACTTTTACCAGTGTGGACACTCAATAATGCTAGATAAAAGGTCGAAAAGAGCGCTGGGAAGCGATTAGGCTTAGGTGTTACAAATGGTATTATGGATTAGAACATATGATTCACCATAGGCTCACTGTTGTTGTGTAAGTGATATGCTCTTGGTAAGATCTTGATGCTGGGTATCCTCTCTCGTACTGATGAGAAAGAAGAAACTGAGACCAGATACGTAGTCCAATTTTCTCAGCAGCTTTGAGGAATTAATCCTAGAAGGTACTCACATGAATGTTGGTATTTATTCATGGATTATTCAGCTTGAGAGAGATCCTGATTGCAAGATTCCTGATCTTAGGATATATTCGTGTTTTTAATATGGATTGAAACGAAAAAGTTCACTTATCATAGATTTATTCAAATGATATGAGAAAGGAGCAGAGATATTGGAAGCTAACCTGAGCAACGAACAGCAATACCGGTAGGTATATGAGTAATCCGTACCGCTGTTTCAACCTTATTCACATTCTGGCCTCCTTTACCACCTGCCCGCGTAAAAGTAATTTCTAGATCTTCGTCCGGTATTTCAACATTGAGCGACTCTTCAGGAAGAAGAGGCATGATCTCAACACCAGCAAAACTTGTCTGTCGAAAGCCAAGTATTCAACTTCAATCAAGGGGAAATAGGCTGAGCAAATCTGATGTACACAATGCTTTGATATTGAAATATAAAGATTTAGACAAGGTGGAAAGCAAGTTGACCTGACGAAGACCCTTAGAATTGAATGGAGATTGTCTAACAACACGATGTGTCCCCTTTTCTCCCGAAATATACCCATAAGCATAGCGTCCCTCGACTTCAACCGTGGCTGACTTGATACCAGCTTCTTCACCTGGTGATCTATCAACCACTCTGGTCTTATACTTCTGTTTTTCTCCCCATCTTATATACATCCTGAGGAGCATATCTGCCCAGTCCTGCACTGCAAATTATCAAAGAATTTTACAAATGGCATGCACCACAGGTACAAAGGAGGAATACATCATTGCTCTACCATGGGAATCTCTCAGGTAAGAAATAACTACAAGGGCATAAACACTTGATAATCACACCTCATGATTTATACCAAGGCTGTAAACAAAAATCATCCAGCATGAGATGAATCTTTTTGCATACTATGAGTCTGAAAAGTGATGAAACAGACAGCTTCTTTATAAAATAAGTCATCATAGATGCCATCATTGTGTCATCATCTAGGCCTTAGTGGTGATACTTGATACGTAAGGTCAACCATACAAATTTCTTTTTGATCTTACAGAATCCAAAGCATTCATCCTAGAGAGTTGCGGCATATCCATATCATATCTTGTAACCTTAATCTCTCTATGCAGGTCAAAGAAGTCTATCCTAGTTGGATACTTTGGAAATAGAATTGGCGAGCAGCTAAGAGACGGTATAACCAGAAACAACAGAAGACACAATCTTCTTGTCCAAAGATCATCGCAAGGCACAATCTTCTCCATGACATATCAAGAAAATATGTTTAGTTTATATGTTTTGATGATGACATTGATTAAATAAATTGATCTAGAATATAGTTTGTTAGGAAAGGAAGATACGGACCTTCCCCGTTGGTATCAGTATTGAGATAGAAGTATGCAAGGCCCACCCTTCCCCAATTTCCATAAATATAACACAAACATGGAAAGTCATTGTTATGGTGATAATATTGAGTTTTTTTAAGTCTTTATTCTTTATTCAGAATAGCTTATTTTTGGACTAACATTATATTGAGCAAAATTCGAATATTATGTTACAAAAATCGGTCTTGGATGGTTTTGTAGATATGTAGAGTTTTGGAGACCTAAGCATGAAAAGAAGATCCGATTGCTCTCCAAAGAAAGATGAAGATCCAAGTTTGCTGAGTCCTAATGTTCTATAAAAAGGAGATCATCATCAGGGAGCAATACAATCTATTGCCTACAAAACCTAGCCATTTTATTACAATCAAATAACAAAGAGTCAAATTGTCATCCATAAAAAATCGATACAACTCCACAAGTATCCACAAGCTTAACCTGACTATCCTAAGGTGTTTTGAAACTGACACACGACCACCACGCAAAGAGATGCTGGTGATTGGCTGGAGAACTAATTGATTGGAGAGCTGATCAAGAAGACTTCGATGATCGAACCAGAGGAAGACCCAGATCTTGTTGTGCATAAGGGTGTCATTGCAAGAAGTGCAATCCAGGAGACAAAAGACCAGAGAAATATGAGATGTTGCTATGGGGGATTGAAGTTAAGGATACGAGAGTTCTATCACGGAGGATAGGAACTAGAGATGCCAAAACTTAATCCGAAATAGAACAGGATGTACTTAGGATGGCGTTTAGAGGATTGGTACAAGTTCTAATTGGTATTGATTGTATTATCAAGGTGTTGGTGATACAAAGGAACTTTGACATTGATCTGTAGGATTGATGAAGGAGAGGGAGAACGATGTGTACTAGCAAAGGTGATCATTATGCACTAGATATAAATCTCGTCTATAATTTTGGCAAGAGATGAACCAATATAAACATAGCGTTCACTCTCTCTTTACTGCTTTCATACTTGATCCATCAACAAACAAGCAAACAAAACAGCTGGTGACTAACAAACAAGCAAACAGGTTGAACAAAACCCAAACCTTTCTTGTCAAAAAAGTGAAAAAGAGTTCAAAAATCCTTTGATACTCCATAGTTTTGGCAAGAGACAAACCAATATAACTTCTGTGTCCACTCTCTCGTTATTGCTTTCACACTTGATCGATCAACAAACAAGCAAACAAAACAGTTGATGACTAACAAACAAGCAAACAAACAGGTAGAACAAGACTCATGCCTTCCTAAAGACCCAGACCTTCCTCATAAAAAAAGTGAAATAGAGTTCGAAAATCCTTTGATACTCAATGCACCCTCCCCCCTCCCCTAAACCCCTTGAGTATCCTATGTAAACTAACAAAACGGATCAAAGTAGATGCAATGAACTTGATGCTCTTACAATGCCAACGATATAGGACAATTGTTAACTCTAAACTAAATACCGCACTTGTCATGATACCTGTGCATCAGTTCCCCCAGCACCAGCTGTAATGGAGATAATAGCACCCTCCTTATCGTATTGGCCAGAAAGAAGCTGAGTCAACTCGAAACAATCCAAAGCTTTGTTTAATTCTTTGATGATGCCAGAAGCCTCCTTAAGAAGTCCCGTGTCAATGGAGTCCATCTCTTCTGTAATCTTGACAATTGTTTCAGCTTCGTCGATCTGATCATGAGCATTTAAAAGTTGTTCACAAGGAGTAAATCGTCATTCAAGCATATGCCTTCACCACATGACCTGTGCAAAGAGCAGTTTTGATATTTTGAGAGTCTAGAAGAAAGCATGAACCTGAGCTTGAAACTCTTCCAGAGTCTTTATCTTATCTTTGATGTCAGTCAAGGCTTGAAGTGTTTCCTGAGCCTTAGCACGGTCATCCCATAGAGCAGTATCGGCTGCCTTTGACTCCAAGGCTGCAAGTTCATCTTCTAATTGCTGCATCCCTGAAGATAATCTTATCTCCACAATGCGCTTCATGGTACCCTCTACATCCTTCCTTAAAGCATAAAAATCTGAAAAAGAAACACACTAAAGCTATTCCAAGAAACTTGTATAGTAGGGCATTATCATGATGCAAAGGTTGTAAAACTAGCGGGAGTATATACAAGCACAGCTGCTTGCAAGTTAAATATACATAGTTCACATGCAAAGGCGCACCATCACAAGCATGTTTTCAAGGTGCCATTCACCAAGTGAACCAGCTGAACTTATGCTATCATGAATGTACATAAAATATGGTGCATGTGGTGCACAAACTGGCTGAGTTTCTACTTTGCCAACAAGTTTGAACCAAATGCCTCCGACAAAGATTCCACGTCAAAACATGGTTTGCTGATGGCATGATTTGCGATTCACTGACAGGGTAATGAAACATTTTAGCACACTTCCAACCGCTGCTTCAATCTAGGCGATAATCCAGATGATTAAGATAGTACTCAGCTGATTCTAATACACCGATTTGGCAATATTTACAGACCACCAAAGGCACTATTAACCAATAAGTGAATTGGTAACTTCTGACTTCTAAGTCGTACAACGATGACTCATAGGCTATAATAAGTGCGGGAAAATCAAGGGTGATCTATAATGACTTCTATAGTTCTATCTCACCAGGGATTAGGAAACCAAGCTTCAACAATCTAGCAGCCAAACTTAGTAATGCTTGCATGCTTCCAATGAAAACAAGATTACAATCTAGCAGCAAGACACCAAATCAAGAAATGAGGAATGTAGAACTCTAAGAGATAACAACAACTAGCTTGCTTCAAACTCATAAATTATGCAGAAGCCGTCAAAGTACTAGAAAAGCAGACCTGTTATTGCCCATTCACTTGTTTCGGTGCTAACCTCCACACTCAGTTGGTTCTCTGAACTTGCAGATTGAACTGCACCCAAAAAAGAAAGAAAAAAGAAAAAAGAGTCATGTGTGTCGATGAGCTGACAAAATTCTTCCATGAAACACCAATCACTCAAATCTAAGAGACATTCACAAGTCAAAAGGTCTGATCATCAAGCAAAGAAAATGTAAGCTTCTCAGGCCACCAAAAGTAGCTTACTAAGCAACAAAAACCAAATACAAGAATTGTCGAGGAACCACTTCTATTAAACGTCCGAACTCATAGTATATGAACTTTAAGATATGGAATTATTCAACCAAAATCTGGAATTTTTGAGGTGATCAACAAATGTTCTTCCTTTCATACCAAGTCTTTCATACAAATGTCCTTCTTGAACATGGCACGTAAACAATACACCATCCCATCTCACATAGGTGCAAGGAGTCACAGAGTTTGATTCAGTCTGGCTTCAAAACCTGTACCAAATTCTCAACCGTACGGTAGAAGCTCAACTGTCAATACTTACATTGAAGCATCGAACACAGAAAAGGTACGATAACCTGACATCTAGTCCGTTGTATTAAATACAATACATAAAGACACTTTTGGATTGGCTTACAACAATAAGCCACAAGCTACTATAACCCATTGCTGTTTCCCGATGCTCTGTGTCGAACCCTGACCATAAGGTTAGGAGGGAGGGCGGCCGCTACAATAACCAATCATCCCTTACCTAATCAAAATAAACATTGTACAAAGATAGCTTATAACCACTTTGTTCGATTAAGCTAGAAACCTGTTTAAAACCCACACATAGGCTTAGCCGTCAACTCCACAAGAAACTCAACTCAGCCTTGCTGGAAACCCAAGAACACCATTTGGGATTCCATAAAATTCCCCAAAAACCCACAAAGCTGAAGCATTAAAAATTCGAAGGGCGAAGCACAAAGCGATTCTAAAATAAAGAGAGATAGAGTAACTGACCAGGTGACGAAGGGAACCGAGACGAAGTGGAGAGAGTCACGGAATGGAAATGCGATCGATGGAAGAGGAAAGAGGGTATATGAGAAGATGGGTGACATGGGTATTGTGGGTGTGTCGGCGCCAGAGACCTGGCCGGAAATGGCGCCGGCGATCGGAGTTGGAGAGTGGCGTCCATTGCCGAGACTGAGAGGAGGATAAGGTGCGATTGTGCGAATTTCATACAGTACGAGACAGTCATAAAACGTTGTGATTATTCATTCATACATGCAACAATAATCACTCAAATTTTCGTATAATAACGCACATGGATATGTATTTTTTCTTTGAAATAAGCTAAAATTGTATTAACCAAAAAAAAAAGCTAAAAAAAAAGCTCCTAATAGGGTTCATGTTGGTGGATATCCATACAAGGTATTAATAAAACTCAAACTCTAAAAAATGTATTCAAATAACCCTAAAACCTGAACGGGTCAGGACTCAAATGCAGGAAACATGAGTTACTCAAGTCAACTCCAAGCTATGAGAGCTCATTCTAACCATCCCACAATCTCTTTAAACCACATTATACAATTCGAAAAACAAGTAGGTATACACATTACAACCCAAACATGAATTACAACTCAGCCTGCATATTAACATCAAAACATTGGTAAAACAACCTCAACTCATGCTCTAAGAGATGTACTCAAATAACCCTAAAACCTGAACGACTCAAATGCAGGAAACATGAGTTACTCAAGCCATGAGAGCTCATTCTAACCATTCCACAATCTCTTTAAACCACATTATACAATTCAAAAAACAAGTAGGTATACACATTACAACCCAAACATGAATTACGACTCAGCCTGCATATTAACATCAAAACATTGGTAAAACAACCTCAGCTCATGCTGGTCGTCATGATCTCGGAAGCTGAAGACGAAAGCATTGCAGTCCTCTAGGCTAGACCACAAACTTCTACTGGCATCCTGCTCTCCCCTTTGAAGATCAACATAGTCCTGCCCATCCATAGACAATAAAACATAGACATAAGGGCAGTCTTCCTGAATTTATCTTTTTCATATTTGTCTTTTGTCATCTTGCGCAACCATAGCACCATATCATGCCAGGAACTAGGAACATTACACATTACACAGGTGCAGCCTCCTTAACATAGCTTTCCAAACTTCCTTAGCATACCTACAATCCATTAAAACATGATCCCTTGTCTTCTTCATGCCTTGGTTACATATTAAACATACATCATCATTTAGTAATCCCCATCTAGACAATCTTTCCCTTGTTATCAATCTATCATGAATCATCAGTCATACATGAAATCCATGCTTAGGTTAGACCTCTTTGTTCCATGTCATTCTATGCCACTGAACCCTCGACTCCTACGGCAATAACTAACAATAGATCAATTCAATGACATATGCAGTACTGCTAAACCCATCCAGCTGCTGAGAACTTAGACCAACTTCTATCGGTCTATCCCTTACTTTGAGTAGGTTCCTCCATATCCATGAGTTGCTCACAGTGGCATTGACATGCCATATAGTGTTCTTCTTTATGTAATAGGCATGAATCCGCTTCACCCATAAGGTATTCTTGATAGTACCCAAGTGCCAAATGTGTTTACCCAGAATTGCAACATTTCAGAGTGACAATCTCCTGATCCCAAGTCCTCCAACATATTTAGGCACACAAACTCTTTTCCAAGCAATATTAGCTCTTTTACCACTTGTCTTTCCTTCCCATACAAAAGCCCTACATGCAGTTTCTATGTCATCAATAACCCCTTTAAGAATTATGAAGATCTGTGCCCAATACACAACAATGCTTTGAAGTGTGTCACAAATCAGTTGCTTCGTCCCTGTATATGAAAGCTTTTTGGAGGACCAACACTCTATTATTGCCATGATTCTTCACGCCAAATATAATGTCCTCGTCCAATCCTCGTTACCGAATCGTTATCTAGAATCGCTTTTATGGCTCAAAATTGACCCCATAAACCAACGCTAGTTTTTCAATATGCTTTATCCTCATTTGCTGCGATTCTTTTTCATGCAGTTGATGATCCTCGGTACCAACCTTCTTAATCTTAGACCGTTTGTTTAGTGCTGCCATCCCAATGGGAGAACGTTCTCTAATCTTCGGAGTCTACTTCAAGAAGTATTGGCTACCGGAACAATAAATCGATCCACGTTGTCAACTAGTGTGATATTGCCAGTACGGGCACTGAATTGGAAGGGCTACTGAATTTTGAGGTGTGATCGAATCGTTGTTTTGTCACGGGGCATGCAAGAAAGTTTTATAGCAGAATTTTGAGTTGTGATCGAATTGTTGTTTTGAGGAGGATATTGGCATATAGCCGCGGATGTGATCGTTGATTGGGGATCTCATGCGAGTCGGATTGTCGACCACGATATCCACTTTGCCACAAGTGTTCCTTTCTAATCGCGTTTCTGACTTCTGAGTTGATCATGGGGCTGATTCATTTCAACCAGAGAAGCTTTCGAATCTGCAACATGTAAAGGCGTTTTTCTGCAGCTGAAACATTACTCTGATCTTTAGATTTGATACCAGACACCATCCCAAAGATTGTGATACTCATGCTAGTATCAAAACATCCCTACAATAGATGAATGTAATGCAAAACTAGAATATACATTAAATTTAACAAATGTGACTTGGCGAAAAATTCTATGATAAGGCCAACAAAATGGCAGAAATCAATTGACCGCATCTCGTCTTTACCATAGTACTCCACGTGAACTCAACAAATGACTCTAAAGCCTTCTAAGATGGAAAAATCAATAGCAGCTAATCCATCCTCCTGAAGCGAAATCCTTCCAGTATCCTTGTTCATTATCTACTCCATCAAAATTATATGCGAAGATGATTCACCAAGGTTTCTTGGCCAGTAACATGTTCATGTACACATCGAACCGTCATGGAGAGGCTGCCTTCCAAAGCCCTTTTTACCCCAAGAATCAGTAGTTACACCTCGAACTCTGATTCTGGATGAGTGGTTCACTCCGCTTCAAATGAAGGAAGAGAACCTTCCACGTTCAACTCTGATTTATGTTTGATTAACCTGATGAGCAGAATAGGAATTTGAAGTCCGCACAAGAAAAACTGGCTTATCCTCGAAAATCATGATGGTTAAACTAAAATCACAAAGAATATCACCAGTTTCTAGATACTTATTTTCCAATAACGTTTTGCTGTCACTAACCCCTAACTTAACAACCTAGAAACTGTTTATTTACCATTGTGACTTGAGCATACATGGTGGTTGTTCCCATAGTCAGTTCTCTAACTAGCATTTTGCTGGTTTTGCCGAAATGTGCTCAATGAGTGGAAGGTCCTGATGAATCGAGCTAATCGAGCTAATCGAGCTAAAACTACTAGGAAAAAGCTAATGAAAAAGAGAGGTGTTTCTGTGAATTATTTAGGAAATTAAAATGATGGTGTAACAAAACTTTCTAGCATCAGCTAATGAAGAAGCAAGAAACTACTGAATCTCGAAAGTAAAAGTTCGGATCAAGCAAGAACCTTTCTTAGCTGCCTAGTTTGAAAGCATCCACGAAAAGACCCAAACAAACACCAGCTTTCCAGTAGTTGATGAATACAAACAAGGACTGTACTCTCCGGCTAGGCAGAGACGAAGGCATTTTGTACATGAGCATTCCGATTCCCTCGATGGCAGTGACAACAACACCTGCTACCAACACATCCCAATCACCAGTCTGACCAAGTATTGTCGCAAGAGCATTTGCAGTGTAGAATCCTAGCAAAAGGAGAAATATCTTCATGGGGAAGTTCTTTCTAGCTGAATTCAGCTTTCTTAGCAGCTGCCTGCCAGCTGCAATGATTATCCTGCTAAGCCGTGTCTGCCCTGTGCCAGGACCCTCGCCATCGAGCCTTTGTTGATCACTGTTATCTGGAACCTGATCAGTGTTTAAAGCAAATGATAATCTCCTGCCATGTCTTCTACCGTGGGATCTGGTTGAAGGCATAGGATTTCATCAAGTATTCAATAAGAAATCAAACACTAGAGTCAAATGTATCAATAGTCATTTGTGTTTACTCTGGTGAAAATTCTGTGAAAATATTGTGCAAGGCTCAACCCAGCAACCAACAGAAGAAAAGAAGCAAATGATTCATTTTATCATCCAGATTTGATAGAACACTTGTAAAACATATGTTAGCTAAAGTATGAAATCTACTCTCCAACTTCACGGTATTTCTTTGCCGACCCAACAAGGCAGCCAACAAAAGAGACGAATCCAACAAAAAAAAAAAAAAAAAAGTTGGCGCAGCACACACAAGGCCTACCTCTGAGTTATCTGTACCGACAACAATGCACAAAGGATAAAAGCGCCAAAGCGATAGGAAAAAAATTCTGTTAGATTAAGAATATTCTGAGCGGGAAAATATGAAAAATGTATTCCCAGATGTCCAAGCAGAGAACATCTGGACAAACAAAGGTTCAACACCTTATTGTCTCCATCAATTCAAAATAGCCACAACAGCACCAAGGAAAATCAGAAATATCGAATGAGAAAAAGGGGGGGGGGGGAACAGGGAAGATCCTAGGCATAATTGGGTTTTTTTTAGCAATATTTTGCGTAAACTCACCTGCTAGAGGAGTTGCTCAGGTAGATGTTCCTGAAAGGTGAGCACTGACATGCTATGCATTTTTGCTGGCTAGGAAAGGTCGAGAGGAGGAAACCCAACCTTCTACATCTTGCTTTGTCCACTGTCAATGACCTTAGTTGTGTCAATCCTTCTGTTCTCAGCATCAAAAGTGTCATCTACAGTATAAAAGCAACAACAATAGAACTCAACTAAGAACATCAGCCCAAAAAATTCAAATTATTAAACAAAGCATGCCAAAAAAGATTTCCCTCTTGACCAAAAGAGATCTAACCTAGGAAGGATGGAAGAACTACAAAAAGAAAAAGAAAAAAAAAGGCAATGCTGCCACTTTAGGTTCTACTCACTCTCTTTATCCAAAAACAAAATCATCGAGAATGTCTAGTGGGATAAGATGAGTAACAGATTTCTGCAGCGAACCCTTGCTTATCAAAAGACAGACACAGTTATACCAAATCCATCACTCTGGGAATTAAGTACCTGAACCCAAGTATCCAACACTTACACCATCATGAAGAGATGTGAATACAGAAACCAAATAGCAACACCCATGTTGTAATGACTTGAATCCCGAAAAGGGCATCGGTCTCAACCCTAGAAATGCTGAAATTGAAAAGAAAGGCCCAAAAATCCATGAAGGAAGATTCGGATCGCGAATCTGAACTCAAAAAATGGGCGAAACGAATCGTAGAGACTGGGAATTCAGAAGAATTGGAACAAAAGGGCAAGAATACAGTATTGCAACTAGCAGAACTCGTAGAGAGATCAAGACTGCAGTTCGATATGGCTATGAGGATGATTTGGTGGCATATGCTTTGCAAGTAGCTGAAGAGATGGAATCTTCTGAACCATCCAGCTATAAAGAAGCCATCATAAATAGGGAGTCAGATCAGTGGATTGCTGCAATGGGAGAAGAGATGGAGTCTCTCTATAAAAATGAGACATAGGAGTTGGTCAAGCTGCCTAAAGGAAGAAGAGTGGTTGGTTGCAAGTGGATTTACAAGAAGAAGACAGGTGCATCAGAGGCTGAGAAAACACGGTTCAAGGCACGTCTAGTTGCTAAACGGTTTACTCAGAAAGAGGAAGTGGACTACAATGAGATATTCTCACCAGTTGTAAGACACACTTCCATTCGAGTGTTGCTTGCTTTGGTAGCACATCAAAATTTGGAGTTGGAGCAACTAGACGTGAAGACAGCTTTCTTGCATGGGGATCTGGAAGAAGTAATCTACATGAGACAACCAGAGGGGTTCTTCACTGAAGGAAAAGAAGACTATGTCTGTAGACTCCACAAGTCTTTCTATGGACTGAAGCAATCACCAAGTGCAGTAGGGAGTTTGATGTATGCAATGGTATGCACACGGCCGGATATTGCACATGCAGTTAGTGCGGTGAGCAGATACATGGCTCATCCTTGAAAGGAACATTGGAAGGCTGTGAAGCGTATACCTAGATACTTGAAAGGGACAAGTGGTGTGGGCCTCATATATGGTGGTGAGTCTGAGTGCTTGGTTGCTGGGTATTCAGACTCAGACTATGCTGCTGATCTGGATGCAAGGAGGTCGTTGACTGGGCATGTGTTCACATTGGGGAGCTCCGTCGTGAGTTGGAAGGCCACCCTTCAGCCTTCAGTTGTTTTGTCTACAACGGAGGCTGCAAAAGAAGGGATTTGGTTGAAAGGGCTACTTGGAGATTTGGGCTTTCATCAAGATCAAGCAATTGTGTTTTGTGATAGTATGAGTGCTATATGTTTGGCCAAAGATCAAGTGCATCATGATCGGACCAACCATATAAATGTTCGATATCACTTCATCTGTTCAGAGACAAGGATCAAGGTGAAAAAGATGGGTACTGAAGATAATCCTACAGACATGTTCACCAAGGCAGTTCCAGTGAGCAAGTTCCAACATTGCTTGGACTTGCTCAATGTTGACAATTGGAAGTAGGCCCCAAGAGGGGGCACTGGCAGGCGACAGAATATGTTTTGTTTTGATTGGGAGGATTCAAAAACAAGCCTTACCAGCAATTGGCATTTTGCTCTTATGGAATTGGCTGGTACCCATTATGCTGCTATTTGCTTGGAGAAGGCTAACACTGTCGAAGGGAAAGAAGAGTCTTCAATGAATTTGGTAGTGTGGAAGACAATGCCATTCTCTGAAGATTTGTGCTTGTCTGGAACTACAGAAGTTGTTACTATCAGTGGCTCAGTAAAACCGTCGAGACCAGACTATTGCTGATGGAGTTTGCTGATTTTCATGGGAGTTTCCTGTTATTTGCTATGAACATAACATAGGAATGCTGCCATGGTGAGACTTCAGGACATGCCTATTGGGAGAGGTGAATTGAATTTGTTCTGGAGGGGATTCAAGTCAAGATAGAGATTTGTTGTAATGACTTGAATCCCGAAGAAGGCGTCGGTCTCAACCCTAGAAATGCTGAAATTATAAAGAAAGGTCCAAAAGTCCATGAAGGAAGGTTTGGATCGCGAATCTGAACTCACGAAATGGGCGAAACGAATCGTAGATTGTTTTGTTTTGGGCTTTGTGCTGTGAAACTCCTGTCAAAATTTCAGTACGATTCGACGGACGGATCAAGAGTTACGCCCCTTTTCGTGAAGCGTGCACGGAATCACATTTCTCAGTTTTGGGCCCAATCCTATTATTTACGGGATCCATTAGACTAGGGGTAGTCTAGTAATTCCATCTATATGCGGAGTACTATATAAAATCCTATTGACACTAGGGTTAAATGTTTTTTCCATCCCAGCAGCCACACCAAGCAAGAGTTTGTAATCCTCGATTTGAGAAGAATCAATTGATCTGTCGCTTGCCCGTGGACGTAATCCAGTTTGGGGTGAACCACATTAGTCTTGTGTTGATTGCTGTGATTTGTGTTGAATTTTTGCTTGTTTTGCCTAACAACTCATAAATCAGTAGTATAAGTCTTTGCTGAAAACAACTAGAAGTCATCACATTGGGATGATGAGTATACGTTTAAAATGACATACTCCAAAGTTCAAAAGTACCTCATCTCTATCATTACTTCTGCAACATTGTCACTGGTAAGCAACCACTTCTCCAACCATGTGGTCAGTGGTATGCTTCCTGAGGACATTTTTTTCTTTCTTGTTAGGATAAACCTACATACATCTCGACCGAGATTATCCAATTTGTTGTCTTTAACAACACTCTATTTTTGTACTCTTCATGGATAACAACTCTCTAACATTGCTGCTTTGTGATGGTGAGCCCGTTGGTAATTCCCGGTTTAAAAGATCTGTCAGGTTTACAGACTATTTGACAGGTCAAAGGAATGGGATTTCCTTTTAAAAAAAAAAAACTCTAACATTCATCACTTTAACTCCAACTCAAGCAAACTCATGCATCATCATCAACCCCTCACATACCAAGTAACCCACATAGCATACACAAGGTCATACATGTATCACTTCTAATCACAACTTCATAATCCTAACACAAACAAAAAATTCGAGTTACTCCAATCCAACAACAACACACATGATCTAAATCTGAAGCAAAGAGAAGCTAACCCGAGCAAAACTCTAATTAGAGGGAACTGTATTGGCAAATTTTCTACCATACAAGAAATGAAAATCAAAACAAAAGATGTAGAGGAAACTCTATTTTTGTACATTCTTAATGGAAACTCCCTGACCGATTCTCGATATCGATAACTTGATCTCCAAGACTGCAACTCAGACGAAACTCACACATCAACCAGTCACCTACAAAGTTCCCACTCGCAGAACACACAAGACAACACATCTATCATCACCGATTACAAAATCACAATCCAGACGACACACGTAGGACAAAAATCTCAAGTTACCCAAATTAAAAGACAACACATCTAACATTAATCCAACAAAGACAAGCTAAATCAAGCAAAACCCTAATTAGCGTTTTCTCCAAAATCGAATAATGTAAACCTTTTAATTACTGCAATGGACTGCTGCAGAGAAAAAGTGGTGCGCTGAGTTGACGGCAATTCACCGATGCCGTCGAAGGGATTCGCGGTCAGCTCCCGGCCAGGGCGGGAAATGAGAGTCGCTTCCCCAGTGAGCCAAGCTAATAAACAGTTGGGGAACAAATCCGGAAGGTTTTTAGGTTGATACGAGTATGTGCACACATGAAAAAAGCGATACCTTTCCCTTTATTTTAAGAAGTTTGATCCACCAGACAGTAACATAGGTCAGTGATTTGTTTTAAAAAAAAAGAAAAAAAAAATGAGATATCTCTATTCAAAATTCAAATTGCGAATTATTTCTTGAGAGAGAAAATATCACTTAAATCTCTTTCAAATTTTTAATTTTGATATATAATCTTCTCAATTTTGAAAATAAATATATGTCTTCTTTGAAAAAGATTTGTGCCAAAAAAATGTTAGAAAAAGAGAGTTTATTGCTAATAACGTATAAGTTGAGTATTGTTATGACACATCCAAACTATTTTTTTTTTTAATTCTACAATCATTTAATCTCCACACTTCATTACTCTCTAGCAATACATAATGTTAGCATCATATTCCCTTTATCAAAAAATATTTACCTAATATACAGGTCATGTGCAAAAAATCAAGGTTTTTTCAAAACTTATGGGGTTAAGTGCCTATTATCAAAATTCGAAGGGTTAATATATCAAACACGGATAATTCTAAAGGTTTATGCTCAATTTTACATTTCATGAATTCAATCGTCAAATTTGAGATTCAATAAACCAAGATCATGTTTCTTGTTGAGTTGTGATCGATAAGATGTCATTTGTAATGAGGTTAAATTATTGAGGTTGATGATTTGAATAATTTGGGAAAAAACAGTTCTATTGCGTATAAAACCAACCCCAACAAGTATTTAGTCGATTTATCTCAACTTTTAACCTTATGATGAATATCACCAATAAAATTTACGATAAAATATTCAATTTTATTGTATGAATTTTTTAAAATTTTCAATTACGTTATATAAAATAAAGAGTTTCAATTTTACTATAAATTGATTTTAAGTTCCAAATATATTATGTAAAATGTTCAACATCTTCTACTATTACGCTGTTAATGGTAAAACTTGGTGTGTCTGGGACAAGAATAAAGTTGAAGTAGCTTTCCTGGAGGGGTCTGATCAGCACCTTCATTGTAAGGTGAGAAGCCTAATGGATCCTTTCAATGTATGGTGACATTTGTTTATGCCATCAGAGGGTAAATCGATTCAAGCTATGGGATGTATTGGGTTCTTTGGGACAAGGAAGGGAGGAACCGTGGCTTTTGTTAGAGGATTTTAATGCATATCTTAAGCATGAGGAGAAAATTGAGCACGAGGGGTTACTGAGTGAGCCTTGTGAGGACTTTAAGAGGTGTGGATTCGTGGATGAGAGTAAAGTTTGATCGAGTAATGATTAATATGGGGTGGCATTAAAAGTTTCCATATTCTGAAGCTCAGTTTCTTGAGGAGGGGATCTTAGATCACTCCCCTGCTGTGGGCTCTTGTGGAAGGAATTATTCTGAAGAGAAGGAGATGTTTAGATTTCTTAATGTCTGAAGAACAAGTGAACACTTCCAGTTTCTGGTATCTGGTGCTTGGGATAAACCTATTAAAGGGTATGCTATGTTTCGAATTACTGAAAGACTCAAAGGCCTGAAGATTGGACTGAGGGACCTTCATAAAAAGACCTGTATTTTCTTATCGATGAGGCTCATGAGCAATTGGAGTCCTTGCAAGCACAGTTGGGGCAAGAATTTTGTGCAGAAAAGAAGGATGCAGTGGAACAGTCTCTTAGGAAGATTCATAATCTGTCAGTTGCTGAGAGAATTTATTTTCTACAAGAATGCAAGAAAGAGTGGTTTCATAGCATTGATCGAAATAGCAGATATTTTCATATGTTGATTAAGGGGAGGCGGAGAAGGAGTAGAATATGCAGTCTGCAGAATACCAAAAGGGAGAGACTCACTGACGATGCTGGTATTAAACATGAGATCTCGCAATTTTATGATAACTTGCTTGGTCCTATGAGTATTGTCAATCATGGCATATCTAAGGAAATTACAAAGGAAGGATTGGTGCTGTCTTGTGATCAGACTACATCCCTAATGCTTCCTTTTGGTAATGATGAGATCAAAAAGGTGTTCTGTGGCATGGATGTAGACAAATCTCCAGGTCCGGATGGGTTTGATGCTGGTTTTTTTCAAGCCGCTTGGAATATACTAGGGAAGGATGTGATAGAGGCAGTGCAAAAAAATTTTGTTCATGGAAAAATGCTGAAGCAGATAAATAATCCAATGATACACTTAGTGCCAAAAGGGTCCCATGCCACGACTTTTGTAGATTATAGACCTATATCTTGATGCAATACGCTGTATAAGGGTCTATCAAAGCTGCTATGCAAGAGAATTCAAGCTGTGTTACCAGACTTGATTGATAAAAGCCAAAATGCTTTTGTTAGAGTGAGGAATATCATGGACAACATCAGAATTCACCAAGAGCTCATGGCAGGCTACTCAAGGAAAGGTAAATTGACCTTAGGAAGGCTTATGACTCGATGCTTTGGGATTTTGTTGAACTGGGGATGCTGGAGTTGGGATTTCCTAGTACTTTTGTGCACTGGATTATGATATGTGTGAAAACTATCAAATACTCATGCATGATTAATGGATCTTTGAGAGGGTTTTTTAATGGAGAAAGGAGTTTACAGCAAGGAGACCCATTGTCATCATATTTATTTGTGATCGTGATGGAGTACTACAATAGAGTATTGAGGAAAATGGCAAGGGAGACTTGGTTCGGGTTTCGTCCGCGATGTAAGAAGCTGGGTATTATTAATGTAGCATTTGTCGATGATTTGATGCTCTTTTGTAAGGAAAACATAAACTCTCTTAGCTTGATTAAGAAGAGTTTGGATAAGTTTTCTGTTGTAAGTGGTTTGACGACAAATGCATGTAAAAGCTAGATCTATTTTGGAGGAATTACTACTATTGTTTGTATTCTGGGTTTTAAGGAGGGATAGTTCCCTTTTCGATATCTAGGAGTGCCCTTATCTACAAGAAGACTGAGTGTACATGAGTATGAGCTTCTTACGTCAAAGTTCACAGCACGAATAAGAACTTAGGAGGCCAAATTCCTGTCATATGCTGGGAGACTGCAACTGGTAAAATCAATCTTGACAAGTCTTCAAGTGTACTGGTGTCAAGTATTCCTATTACCAAAAGCTGTTATAGATCGAGTTGAAAGCCTGTGTAGAGCTTATCTTTGGTCAGGAAATGCGATGAGCAAATCTAGAGCTCTTGTTGCTTGGTCTTTGTATGCCTATGAGACAGATGGTGGAGAAACTGAATAGTGAGAGAGGGAGAGGGTCGTCCCTGTTTGGTTTCAGTTTGTTTATGATTTTTTTTATCTTTTCTTTTTTCAACTCAACAAAATATCATTTAAGATATGTTTCTAAAAGATCAATGTAAAATTTAAATATACCTTCTAAACATGTTACATAATATTATATATGGGTTTGGGATATCACAATTATGTTTTTAAGTTATCACTCCATTACCATATGAGGGGCAGCTTCTATGAAATCGGGTCTTTCCTATTCTTAGCTGTGGATGGAAAGACAATGTTATTAGACAATACTCTTCAGCTTTCACCCATCCATTCAGCGTGAATTGTGGATTCTGATGGTCCCAAAACATAAACTGTAAAGTCATGTACGTGTCCATTGTGTCATAATATAGAGGATCAATTGCAGTTGCTGAATTCAAATAGCCGCATTTTTCTGGTAACTAAGCACTCAGTGTCTCTTTCTTGTGGAAAGGATCATAATGTACAGGGCAACAGGGACTAACGGATGGTTCATACTAAATACTGCGATGGGTACGTTGGTCCTGCATTCTTCACGCATCTTTTTTAATGCCTCCGTTCCCTATTCTATCGAGAGCTGGACTCTAATCTTTGGATTCGTTCTCCTCTTGTTTATCTTTTTGATTTTTCCAGTGAGGCTATTTGGGGACTATATTTTTTTTTTTTTTGTTGTTGTTGTTGTTGCTTTCTATGCATTACATTAGATTCTAGTCACCCATGCATTATGGTTACAGATCTGCCTAAATAGGCTGAGATGACCTTGTTTATGCCTGGATGAGATTTTCTTGGGTCACAAGGTCGTGTTCCACTGATTGTTTGAATCACACGTTTTTTCGACAAGTCATTATGTGAGGCACGCAACTGGGTCAGCTTAAGGAACATTGTCCCGTGCAATTCTACGGGTACCGGATTGGAAGTGATTTACAGTTTGGCGACATGAACGTTCCATGCCCAGTTTCCTATTCCTGTAAAATAGTTTGCTTGTTCCCTGGCTAGGCTTAAAGCAAAATAAGATATCTGATTTGGAATATCAAGACTAGTATATATAGGAAACACTAGGATTGTTAATTTCCACCGTTCATTCATAGACTTAATCGTAAGGTTAATATTATAACATACAAATAAAGATATTATCTGTTACAAATAACAAAATATCTCAACAATTGCATACCCCTCTTGTTGGCGTAAAATATTTGTTATGTACTTAGTCTGGCGCTTCTTCTGAAGCTCTGAGTCTGTCCATGATAAAGTCCGTATGATGAACATGCGCGGGTCTATATTTTTCATAGCAAACTGCTGGAGCTATTGAAGAGAAATATGTGCTGGCTACAAAGGTAATCAAGAACGATGAACATTTGCAATGGTTTCAATTTTATTTTATTTTTCCTTTAAACCTTGGCACGAACATAGTGGGGGATGTTAAATACTAAATGCGTCTACTGACTTGAATTCCTTTTTCGTTGTATGCTGTGAGGGAGTGGTTATGCTTCTAAATTTTATGTATGTAACTAGTACATAGACCTTGACGGGACCATGTAGCTTGGGCATGGCCTCAAATGGTTCCTTTTAGTGCTTGTTGATGATGAACTCGTGGGATTGTGTGGATTGGGTTTGGCTATGTATGCTTCTCAACTCGGTTATAGGTAGAGCATTATAGGGAATGGTAGGCAGCTTCATGGTATAAGGGTAACTTCATTAGAGATAACGAAAATGGGTAAAAATTTGTACCATTGCAAGAGGTTCAGTAGGTTCACGCCTATCTTGGACTATGCAAATGTTACTCTATTAAGGAGATGATTTCGTAAAAGAAGATTTACCTCTTCCGCGGGCTAATTTGTATGGTAGCGACACTCATGCTTAATTTTTATCGCACATTTCAGATTTTTGGCATAGTACTAATGCATGGTAATAAGAAGTTCCGCTCCAGTTTTACTTTAGTCTTAATTCAACTAAGAACACAAAAATCAATTAAACAACTTAACAAGTATGCGATTCCTTTTTCTTTTCTTTTTTTCTATTCTACCTATAGTTTACCTCTAGAGGATGTCATCCTTCTCGAAATATTTGCTGATTTGTGTGTTCTTTTGAATAGTGATCAAAGAGAGAAGTGCATCAAAGGATGTGGTGCGGGTATTACAGCATTTTTTTCAGCAGGAAAAAGGCAATCTGGTACTCGTGCATTCTCTACATAGTTCTTACCCGAAAAGAAATCATTATTTGCATTAACTTAATTGAAAAGAGCAGAAGGAGCGCAAAGCGAAGAAGGTTGTTACAGCCGCCTTTGTTGCTGAAGCAACTGCATCAATCCCTCTCAGAGAAGGGTACTTTTCGCAAAGATGTAGGTGACCGCAGTTCTGCTAGGTCATAGTCATCCTAGTCTGGATATTGATGGTCTAAATGTGATGAGGGTGTTGTGAAGATATGAACTGATATAATACTCAATGTCACTAACCGATGTTGCCCGACGACCTATTAGTACGCCGTACATGCTATCCCAATTCTTGGAGTTGCTCTGTGTGCCTTCTGTGTACTTTAAAACTAGAGAAAAGGAAGAAAAGAAAAATTGGAGCGGCTAGGTCCTGTTCTAGTTGTAGTCGATTTATATATCGATCATAATTAGGTTGTTAATGTCTAGTACCAAAGATGAAACGAATGGAGGAAAATCTAACAGTAACTGGTATCCTGTAAGATTGTATGATCTATAAGGCACATGCAAGTCTAGATTTCACTCGTGAAGGCTAACTAGAATTAACAACACTGATGATTGTTACATGGTAAGTTATTACTCGTATAGCTCCAGTTCAAGTGACTGGTATCCTGTAAGATAACATTATTGGAGTAAATCAGACAAAGTGCGAAAGGTGATGCCTTGATGATTCGATTGATCTTTAAGTAGTATGGAGCGTAAGGGTACTAGTACAGTTGGAAATTCTATGCCTCTGAAGTTGAGGACTGCACCAAAGGCAGTAAACTCGACGGTTGTTTTTCTGACCTTTGCCGAACATTTAGGATGTTTAAGATATTGTGCTACTATTAACCATCCTGATGGGAACTTTAGAAGTGGCCCAAACCCAACTGTTTCAGAGGTTCGATTATTAAGTTGGTGTTCTTTCGGAGTTAAGGTTCTTGTGTTCACTAGGCTTGACCCTCAAGTCGAGTACTTTGCAGCAGGTATTCATCTTGCATCATGAGTTGTGGGATTTAGTTTATTTACTCAAGGATTTGTCCAATGTGACCGTGAAGGATATTTTCTGTGGTTTCTTTGATAGAAAAAAAAAACCCCGATATGCCATGACATAATAAATCGTTATCTTTGTCAAGGATTATTTTTTAGGATAGGTTGACGTTGCCGTAGGTTTTGTGTAGAGATATTTTCCGTGTATCAAATCTCTACTTTGGACATATAGTGTCATAAGAAGCAGACTGACATTTTTAGTATACGGAATTGGCATTTAAATATGTTAAGAACTAAATATCTCTCATAAGGCTAATCTAAAGGCACAAATAGGTCATCCAGGAAAGTCGCTGTATTCCTGGTGTTATAGCTGGTCTGAATCTTGCCGTGAGCATTGTATCTAACCACGAGTGGATCATGCCTTTGATATGATCATACTAATTATCTCAATCAACCTAAAGACCTGTATAGATATTATAGATAACACTATGAGGTATAAACATAGATGGTATGCAATGAGTTAAAATTAAAAAAGTAAGGAGGGATTAGCTCAGTGGTAAGCAACTTTTTATCTGAGTAAAAATTAAAGAGCGAAATTGATAGTGACTTTCAAGAACTATCTAATATGTGTTCTTTTGTCACGTTAAAGTTACCCCCTTCCCTTGCACAAAAAAGAGGATGCATCAGTGTCTTGTATAATGAGTTGTGGCTCCCTCATTAAAATGTGAAAGTTACATATTTCAATTATAAAAAACAGAATACTAGATGTAACTATAGGTTGAGTTCGGAAGCACAGAAAATTCAAAATAAGGTGGCATAAGAGCCTCAGAAAAACAGGAAGACCAAGATATATGACAGTTAAGGAAAGCAGAGATTTATGTTTTTGGCATTGTTCCATTAGCATCTTCTGTGCAATTCTACACAGTTATAATTCCAGGAACTCTGAACAGTATGTACAGTTTGGCGACTAGAACAGCACTTGTTGTATCATTCCGATTTTTGCACAACTTTGTCTGTATGATGAACACAATGGGGGTACGTGAATCGGTAACTTCAAACTTCACCTCATGCTTGACTTTCTGTCTTGTACCATAGGAGAAGTGAAAATACTGTACATTTTGTTTTCATGCTCGTGTATTAGAAAAACCATCTGGATGATTATATAGGTGACATAGAATACATGTGGCAGATAGTTGAGAGTGTGTGTTACCATCCAAAAACACAGGATTCACATATCTAAAACCATTAGCACAGACGGAGTGGCCCATTATTTTTATTGTTACAAGACTTTTTACATACACAATGTGGGTTTGCCACTGCCCTTTGTGACTATAAATAGGGCCTCCTACTAAGGAGGGAAAAACAACATTCAGCTTCAAAGCTATCAGAGTCCATAAACCACCATGGGAGCTCTCAATCCAGGAACTCCATTGCCTCTCGTTGAAAATCTCTTGGTCACAGTTGAAAATTCTTTTCTGATTTTCTCCGACCAAAAAAATCATGAGACCAAAAGCATGTTCTTGTCCAACATTGATCAAGTCCTGAATTTCGATGTCTTCACTGTGCATTTCTTTACTGCTAATCCTCACTTTCCTACAGAAATTGCATTCAAGAAGATAGAGGATGTGCTTCGGATGCTTCTGGTCACCTATGAGTTCTTGTCGGGCCGGATTAAGATGAATCCTGAAACCGGTCGCTTTGAGTTTGATTGCAATAATGCTGGGGTTGGCTTCGTGGTGGCTAGGAGTAAGCTTGCCTTGGATGAAATTGGGGACTTGGTCTACCCAAATCCTGCATTCGGGCAACTGGTCACTCAGAGGTTGGATAGTTTGAGTCCTGATAGTCATCCGCTCTGTATTTTCCAGGTATGTCGTAGTCTTAATCCTAATAGGTATTTTAAAGCTGGATTTGTTTATACTTGATACATCTCTTTATGTTTATCTTGGGCCTAAGTTACCTGGTTTAACTTGAGACCGTTTGGCAATGTTCTGCTAATTGAACTTGTAATTACTTTATCCTGCATTTCGGCTCCATCCTAAAGAAGCACTCGTTTATATGATATATCAGTGTCATTTTAATGGGAGGGTGTCATTTTATCGGCGGCCTAGTTGCTTAAAGCATGACATTTTAGGTAGACTTCTGGACTTCTCGCCTTAATGCCTTTGACAATCGTGCAATGGAATGCACTTCGCCTGTTTATCCATATATAAGGGTATCTGCCTTTTTGGCAACAGCCCCCCGAGCTTGAACAGTTAGCAACATTTTTATTTTCCTCTTCTTCTTTTTTTTTTTCCTTTCTGGGTGTACTTAGGACCTCCTCATCTTCTATTAAGACGCATGGTTCCCCCAATCCATCTGTGCATCGATATCATATCATATATAAATCAATCATATAATTGAGATGCAAGGATTTCATTTGGTTGGTACATTGTTAATATCTCTTGTTTATTTCATATCATTACTGATTAGGAATTAGAACAACCACTCAGATAATTTCATAAGACTAGGATCTCCTTGTGATATTGAATTAATATGAAAAATAAATTAATATCGTTGGGATCACTGATTATTATCCTTGGGATCACTGACTGTCACACCACAAATAAACCGTATTGACAGTTTATGTCATAAGACTAGGGCTCGTTGCGATAAAAGGAGCAGTCCAACGAAAATGCTTACATATACTAAAGATGTCAGTATGGTCTTTAAGTCGCTGAGAGGTGGTATTCCATCCTGATCCAGTGATCTATTGGTGCTTTCTAAAACAGTGCTTTTCGTCTTTTGGGATTATCTAATTTTACTTTGGTGTGAACCCAGCCTGTTAGCATCTCCACTGTTGACATACTGGTTGAGTTTTCCTCATTACCCTTGCTGGTTGAGTTTCCCCTTCTGCTTTAAGAAATTTTAATCATGCATCTGTTTATGTTATTGCTGTTGTTTGTAAGTTCCTAGTCTGCTTGATTGAGGTTGCAACTTCTGATTTGACTAATTTTTATTGGTGATGGTAATTATAGTGATGGCACTTATGTGTCTGAGGATGACATGAATGCTGTTTGCTCTATGAATATTTGAAGATTGGGATCTGACTGAGTATTGTTGAAAAGCTTCTCGTTAAAATTGCAAAGATGACCCGTCATTGGCATTCTTGGCCTCACCGTTACATGTCTTTGAACTGATCATGCCGATCTTCTGTTTTCTAAAAGTAGTGATTTGTTGGTTTGCTTTGCAGATGACAGCATTCAAATGCGGCGGATTTTCAATGGGTGTGTTGACAAACCATGCATTGTTTGATGGCGGCAGCACAAAAATTTTCACACAGAACTTAGCGGCGCTAGCCTGTGACAAACCACTGGTGATGACACCATGCAACAACCGTGAACTCCTAGCTGCGAGATCCCCTCCTACAGTATCATTCCCACACCCAGAACTCCTTAAGCTCAGCATCCCTCTGACTCCAGTAGCCACGGTTAATGCCAACCCAAGCGTCTTTGATAACAGCATAGCCGATCTGGACTTCAAGGTCTTCCATCTGACCCCAGATGACATCCTTCATCTCAAACTGAAGGCCATGTCCGGCCCATCAACCGGAAAGGCTCGCTTCACGAGCTTCAATGTGGTGTCAGCCCATATATGGCGCTGCAAGGCCCTGTCCTCTGATTATGAGAACAACCCAGAGAAGGATTCCACACTCCTCTATGCAGTTGACATCAGGCAGAGGTTGAATCCTCCCTTGCCTGCAGAGTACACCGGGAATGCCGTGCTGACCGCGTATGCAACTGCCAAGTGCAGGGAGATCGAGGAGGCACCATTGTCGAGGTTGATTGAGATGGTGGCCGAAGGGGTGTCAAGGATGACGGACGAGTACGTGAGGTCCGCCATCGATTTTGGGGAGGAGTACAAAATGTTCCCCAAAGGGGACTTCATGATAACGTCTTGGTGGAGGTTGGGGTTCGACGAGATGGAGTACCCTTGGGGTAAGGCCATATATAGCTGCCCGATCTCGAGGAGGAAGGACATCATATTGCTGCTCCCTGATATCACTAACTTCGCCTCCGGTGGAAAAGATGGTGGCGGCCGCGGTGGTGTTAATGTTTGGGTAACTCTTCCTCACAAGGAGATGATCAAGTTTGAAAGCTCATTCTACAAGTACCTAGCTTGAGGTTTCCCGGCCTATTCCTTTTACTGATCTGATCGTATAAATTATGTGTGCTTTGTGTATCAAGGTCAATTTGCCTATTTGGTTAACGTGAAGTCGTGGCCTTTAATAATTCGATATTGAATAAAATATTGGATATGATATTTGAGTGAAATTCCTTCGTCTCGGTTGGTTGATATGGTCGTCTTGGGAGATTATGCGCATATGAATCATTAACCATGCATTCATTTCGCCAAGCATTCTCATATACGGTTGATATCCAAACCCTCCTCTAAATAAAGTAACCAAATATGATCGGTTGGGTGATATGCTTGATTATGATTGGTCCAATTATAAACATTAAGAGCTGAATTTGAGATGTTGAAAATGAAAGATGCTGAGAAAATTGGTGATTATGTTACTGGTCTCAAAACTGTGGTTAATGAGATGAAAAGAAATGGAGAAACTCTGGATGGGATCAGAGTTATGGAAAAGTTATTGCGTTCTTTGTCACGGAAGTTTAACTATGTTGTCACTGCTATTGAAAAATCAAAAGATTTATCTGAGATGTTGATGAGCTTATGGGTTCTCTTCAAGCCCATGAGAAAAGAATGGACCAGGACAAAGGCTCTGGCAATTTAGAACAGGCTTTACAAAGCAAAATGTCTATGGGAGAAAAAACAAGCTGGTAGCAGCTATGGACGAGCAAGAGGTAATTGTGGCGGTTTTCGAAGAGGTTATTCTAATCAAGGTGGTCATGGTGGACGTGGTCAAACGACTTATGAAACCCAAACATATGGTTGTGGTCAAGGAGATATAGGCCAAGGAAGAGGCAGATTTAATTAGTGACGTGATAAGTCTCAGGTACAGTGTTATACTTGTGGTAAATATGGCCACTATAGCGGTGAATGCAGATCTCAGCATAAAGCCCGTAGAGTTGAAGAAATGAATATTCTTGCAGCAAAAGAAAAGAAAATCGATGATTCAATTATCCTCCTTTCTTATAATGGCAAAGAGGTTGTCAGAAAAAATATTTGGTATCTTGATACTGGTGCAAGCAATCATATGTGTGGGGCAGGAAAAGGATTATTCACAAAGTTGAATGACATAGTTCATGGAGAGGTGACCTTTGAAGACTCATCAAAGGTTCCTGTCAAAGACAAAGGAAAGATTATGATTCTGACGAAGAATGGCGGCAAAAAATATATATCGGATGTCTATTATGTTTCAGCTTTGAAGAACAATATCATCAGTCTCCGTCAACTTCTTGAGAAGGGTTATGATATACACCTGAAGGATCATTATCTTATTGTCAGAGGTCGAGGAGGAGAAGTAATTGCTAAAGTCAATATGACGAAGAATCGCCTATTCACGCTGGATATGCAAACGGAACCAGTAAAGTGCATGAAGTCAGTTATTCCAGATGATTCTTGGCTATGGCATCTAAGGTTTGGTCATCTAGGTTTTACTGGCCTAAAGCTTTTATCTACAGCAAATATGGTGGTTGGTCTTCCAAAGATCGATCATCCGGACCAGTTATACGAAGCTTGTACTAAAGGGAAGCAACATCGTCAAAGTTTTTTGGTAGGAAAGTCATGGAGAGCAAGGAGGCCATTGGAGATTGCTCACACTGATATAGCTGGACCTCTTGATATACAGTCACTTAGAAGAAACAGGTATTTCCTTACTTTTATTGATGATTTCATTAGAAAGACTTGGTTTATATGCTCAAGGCAAAGTTAGAAGCCCTTGATAAATTTAAGGAGTTCAAAGTTATGGCGGAAAAGCAGAGTGGGTAGTATTTTTTGCAAATTCACATATCGGATAGAGGAGGCGAGTATACCTCAAAACTATTTGAAGAGTATTACAGACAGCATGGTATAATCTATTAGTTGACAGCTGCCTATACTCCACAACAAAATGGCATTACGGAAGGAAAGAATCGAACGATTCTTGATATGGCGAGGAGTATGATAAAGGGAAAACATCTACCAAGAACGTTTTGGGTAAAAGCTGTTCAATGATATGGCGATTCTTGATATGAATCGATGTCGAAAAAAAAAGTGTAAAGTTCAAGACACCAAAAGCTTGGAGTGATAGCAAGCTAAAAGTTGAGCATCTCAGGATATTTGGTTGCATTGCCTATGCGCATATTCCACATCAGAAGAGGAAGAAGCTGGACGATAAAGGTGAAAAGTGCATTTTCATAGGCTACGAGAGGAGAAACAAAGCTTATAGATTGTACATTTCTTTGACCAAGAAGCTGATTATTTCACGAGATGTTGAGTTTGATGAAGCAGATTATTGAAAATGAAGCGTAGAAGAAAAGAAGGTACAAGGATTAGTTTTTGATGATGATAAAGATGATGATGTTGAAGTTGAGCATGCAGATGCTTCTGACTCTCCGCAAAGTCCCACTCCAGCGGCTCTAGTTACGTCATCAAGAAGCACTCTTAACAATAGTACTAGCAGCAACGATTCAGGGGGAGCACCTGTGAAGATGAGGAGTCTAGCTAATCTATATGATGCAACAAATCCTATTCAGACTACATTTGATTATTCATTGTTCTGCTTGGTAGCAGAATGTGATCCAGTAACTTATGAAGAGGCTGCTAAAGATGAAAATAGAGAAAAGCCATTAACGAAGAGATTGCTGCTATTAAAAGAAATGATACATGGGCACCAACCAATCTTCCACACGGACATAAGGCAATCGGAGTTAAATGGGTTTACAGAACGAAGACCAATAAAGAAGGGAAGGTTGAGAAGTATAAGGCTCGGCTGGTTGATAAAGGATATAAGCAGGTATATGGTGTTGATTATGATGAGGTCTTTGCTCCAGTTGCAAGGATTGATACTATCAGGTTGATCACAACAATTGCAGCTCAAGATAAGTGGAAGATATATCAGATGGATGTCAAATCAGTTTTTCTGAATGGCTATTTAGAAGAAGAAGTGTACGTCGAGCAACCGCCTAGATATATTTAGAAAGGACAAGAAGATAAAGTCTAACGATTGAAGAAAGCTTTATATGGTATGAAGCAAACCCCAAAAGCATTGAATATCAGAATAGATGAGCATTTCAGAGGAATGGTTTTATGAAGAGTCCACATGAGCATGTTTTATATCCCAAGAGGAATCAAGATGGAGATATCATGATCGTCTGCTTATATGTGGATGATATGATTTTCATGGGGAATAATCCAACTATGTTCAATAATTTCTAAAAGGAAATGACTTCAGAGTTTCAGATGACAGGTATTGGAGAAATGTCCTATTTTCTTGGAGTTGAAGTGAAACAGAGGGAAGATGGCATTTTCATGTCCCAACGAAAGTATGCAGAACAGATACTGAGCAAACTCCGAATGAAGGAGTGCAAAGCAGTAGCTACACCTATAGAAACAAGGACGAAGTTGAGAGTTGATTCAGTCACAGAACCAGTGAATCCAACACTCTATAAGAGCTTGATAGGAAGTTTGAGATATCTTATTTTTACGCGGCCAGACATTATGCACGCAATTGGAGTAGTCAGCAGATATATGGAGAAGTCGAAGCAAGACGTTTTTGTTACAACGAAAAGAATTCTAAGATATGTCAGAGGCACAGTTGATCTTGGATTATTCTATACGAATTCTGAAATATCAAGATTGACGGGTTATTCAGACAACGACTATGGTGGAGATCTATATTATCGAAAGAGCACATCAGGATATGCATTTCATATTAGGTCGGCGGTATTTCATGGTCATCAAAGAAGCAGCAGATAGTAGCGTTATCAACATGTGAAGTAAAGTATATAACCGCAACAGCGAGTACGCGTCAGGCAATCTGGTTGAAGAATATTTTGGATGAGCTATATCTCGCGCAGGAAGGTCTGATCAAAATCTATGTGGATAATAAGTCAGTTATATCATTCGCGAAAAATCCAGTGCCTCATAGTAGCAGCAAGCACATAGATACAAAGTATCATTTTGTTCGTGAAGAGGTGAAAAACAGAGTTATTGAGTTGGTCTAGTGTAAGACAGAAGATCAGATACCTGATATATTTATGAAGTCATTGAAGACTGATATGTTACAAAAGCTTAAGAAGATGATCGGAATGCAAAGTCGGGTTTGAGAGGGAGGTTGTTGATATCCAAACCCTCTAAATGAAGTAACCAAATATGATTGGTTGGGTGATATGTTTGATTATGATTGGTCCAATGATGTGTTACCATAAGCTTCAAAGCTTAAGGCGGTTATGCAAAAGAAAATACAACATACCTGGACAAGGAAGGAGTAAGGCGGCTAGCAATTCTTTTTTATGTCTATGAATAGGAGATTAGGATAACTATTTTGTATGCACTAAAAAAATAAATAGAAAAGACCTCTTACAGTGAGGCAGAGTGTTCGGTCCAATACTTGTCAGACACGTGACGTTACCGTCGCTTCAAAATCCCTTTGAAGCAAGGCGACAAGATTACAGGGGGTTTAAGTATCAGAAACATAGGAAACTAATAAAAAAATATCCAACTTACATGTCTAAATTACATGAAAATCAAATGTCTGAACAACAAGCGAAATGTTACAGAGAGTTGAATCTAATCATCATTGGTTTCCCATGCGCAAAAAGGTTGCAATGCAAACAACATCGAGCAATCATATTCCAAACAGAAATATGTATATATAATTCAGGTTGATCCTTATCTCATTATCCTTAACCTTTATTAAAGTTTTTAATGCTCTTCATATATTTCATGTCATGTCGTTAACCTTGATTCATCACTCTTAGTCTTTATTAAAGACTTTAAGGCTTTTCATGTATTTCATGTCATGTAGATTTTCAGGATTAAACAATTAAACAAGTAAGATGGTCACTACAGTCGACCCAAGAGATAACCAAACAAGGCCATCATTTGTTGTGATGTCGCTGCTTGCACGCGAAGGGTTTCTCACCCTCCCTAGCTAGTCCAAGATCCGTAACTCTCCCAAGATTTCAAGATTCTCAGGCATTTCCTCATATTCAGGATTTCAGAATTCTCAAAAATTTTCTCGTATTTAGGATTTCAGGTATGTAACATGAAATTAATCATATTAATCCATGTATAGACTAGCATGGTGTTCGTAATTTAAGATTTCAGACATGTAATATGAAATTAATCATATTAATCCTTGTATAGCATGTGACTATCATGGTGTCTGTAATTCAGGATTATATGTATTTAACATAATTAATATCATGTTAATCGATGTATAGCAGGTGACTATCATGACGTTCGTAATTCATATAACGCTATATTTTTGTAATGTTCTTTATAGTTTTCAGGATTAATAATTCGTTACAAAATAATAATCAACCAGCACAGGATATCACACGTCAAGAGCAAGCAATATTCAGGAATCGTTATTAAACTCTATAATATTCTACAAGTTGGATCGTTACCCTTTTAGAAAAACAGATCAAGACAAGCAGTGCACCACACTGTTTGACTTACCTTGTCATTTTTAGAAGATCAGGAAAATTCTTCAAACAATTCCAAGCTTAATCCTCTTGTTGTATATCAAGTGTACGAGGATGGGATTGAAACACCATCAGGCTTCATAAAGCGTTGTGCCCCGTCTAAGCATTCAGGTGATAGCTCATTATCGCCAAAAGATCCAAGCAGTTCGCTAACAGGCTATATGAATACAAGATAGTAGCACATACAAAGACATCAGCTCTCTTGGGAGCATCCCGACAACGCATGTCACTCAAAACGATAATAACAATATCCTCCCAGCCTTCTAGTTCAATCAGGCTGTGAAGTGTCACTACTGCATTTGGGTTTTTCTCTACAAAATAAACCCTTAACCTATGACCAGTTTCCTCCGCTGCTTGCAAAGCAGCTTTAACAGGAGGACCCCGTCCAGTTCCAATGACCATTAGCACGCTGGTTTCACTAGAGAGTTGGTCATCTGGAACCAAGCTCAAACCTCTCTTGCTCAGCAAGTGGCTTCATCCTTTGATAGAGGAAGCCAACATAGTCCAAATAAGACCTTGATGGTGTCGCTTGATACCTGAATCTAGAGACTCTTTGGGAGGTTCATGAAATGCTTGTCCAGAAAGGATCAAATTACTGAATGGTAGGAAACAATGTGGTTACCAACTTCTGGTGGCGCTTAGATAAGCAAGGGCAGCCTCGAGTGTTTGTTATGAAGGCCTTTGCATCAATAATGGCTGCACGTACAGGCTCCCTAAACCAACGCCCTAGAGAGTTGGCTGAAGGAAGCAAACTCAAGACATCAAGGGCTATTGAGAGTTGACTGTGATGTTGCCACAGAAGACGAAATGAATTCCAGATTTCCCACGAATCGAATAGCTCTGCACCGGACAATCGTCCGTGCCGCATCTTCTTCATGTTTCTTTAGAGGAATCCTGAGCCATAGCTTCATATTAATTGAACCGTCAAGAATCTGTTTAACGCACCGAGCATAATTGGCGCATGACAGACCTCTGGGCATAGGTAAAAGACATGCCTGCACAGAGAGATGTGATGCCCAAGCAATTTCTTGCTTCAGGGTAGTTTCAAAATCCCTCCGGAGTACTTCATTCCCAGCATCTAATTCAATCCAGGAGCTAACTTTTCCTACAACACGACTGCTCCAATCAGAGAGACTCAAAACCAAATCTGAACCAGCAACCGGAAGAGCACCAGAAATTCCATCAAGCTCAGTCCCCAAGCTTGGCCGATAGGTCGGATCCATCAGAGGAGCGACGACGAAGTCGAAGCCGCCATTGAGGTTGAATTCAAGAAGCTGAGGCACGTCATCGCTGAACTCGGTCTCGACGCCGCAGTATCGGGGCTCGCTCTTGTCGCCAGCTCTCTCCCCCAGCCGCATTGCAAACAGCGACAGAGAGCAAATTCGGATGAAGAAGGTGAAGGAAGTGTGACTTCGGATTCGATTAGGGTTCATGAATTGAACGGCTGAATTTGATGGTGTGAAATCATTATTGAAATCAATTTATATAGACGAATTGTTCAAATATTTACAAATGTAATTAAAATATTTATGAGATTTTCAAATAATCAAATCGTCTAAATAATATTTCAAAAATATCTTTTGAAGATATATTTTAAAAAAAAAAATTACCGGGATATTACAGGAGTTGTGTAGGTATATTTTGATGTTGAAACACCATTAACAAAGATTTGTGTTTGTGTATTGTGAGAATTATCAATAAAATCATGTGTTATTTTCACAAAATCTCATCGATGCTTTCAACATATACATCGTTATCTGTATGTCTGCTAATATTTTCTGCATTACTAGTTCTGGTTTTGCCACTCTTGTCTCAAGTAGTCTGTAGTTCCTCTCCTCTCACTATCCGTACTCACAATTTGCCTTCTAACATGTGCAACTCTGCCTTTCGGCATCCATGAATGCGGACTGTCCCAGCCAAGAGGTCGGACTTTGAGGAGGGTACATTTCTAGAAGAATTGATTGAACAACAGCGTTTATGGATTCATATACGGAGAAGATAGGTACGTCGATTCAGCTTCAATGCCACATTGTATACATGAATCGTTAGTAATCAATCATTTTCTCATTCTTGGCATGGTTTTCACGATGCTCTGTTTTCTTCTTCTGACATCTCATGCTCTGAATCACAAAGTATTCTTTATCACTTAATTGAAACTCATCAAAATGGTTCTCTGCTAATTAAAGCATCTTGATTTGATAGATAGATTATTAGTAAAAAAAAATGGTCGCTCATGTGAAGCCCACATCTAATTTAAAAAAAAGAAAAAAAAAATTAAAAGCAAGAAATGCTTCTGCCGCCCATTATGGCATATTGTGCATTTAATGCACAAGGTGTTCACATCTTGCATTTCCATGGAGCTCCAGCCGCATAAGAGGGATTCAATCGCGCAAGGTGTCTTTGTTCAACAAACGGTGGGATATACATTTTTGTTTTTAGGGACGAAACTCGCACATTCACATAGGCTTTTCACACTGTATCAAAGGCCTATAATTGGGCAGCAAGAAGAAGCAGCAAAGTATCACAGAGTCACACAAAATCCAGTAAAAGTGAGAAAATACTCAATTTAAAGTATTGAGTGACATCTCTACTGGTATGTGTTTTAACCCGACAGAGAAAAATACTGTTATGAGTAATTTTGATGATTGTAATCTCTAACAAAGTCTAAGACCAAAATTTATAATCCAGGATTAGTGGATATTTTGGTATTATAACGATCCCGTGATTTTAAACCTTTTTATTTTTTAGGGAGTTTTTGCGTAAAAATCTTGATTTCATCTTTATTTATTTTTTACTATTTAATTATCTTATTTTAAGTGCACTGGACAATCTTCCGTTGCACATTATAATACTTTTTTCCAACATAAATGGGCTTGATATTAGCACTTGATGCACTCAAATTCACTCCAAACCACAACAAAGATGCAAAATTACTTGTTACATACGACCCCTAATGCCCTAATCAGGCCATGTTTATTTTGCAACCTTTATACATTTCATATTTCCTAGAAGCACAGTTACCGCGGTCTGGGAGAGTAGTATATGAATTTTACAGGATCTCTAGTTACCGCGACCACTTTCACTCGAAATCTACTCTTCAAAGTAGATTCTCATTATGGCCATTTATGAAGCAAGGGGTCCTTCGTTAGGCTAATATGGGTCACTTAACGCCGCCTTCCACCGGAGCTTCCCTCCCTTTGGCAGTTGAAATAGACAGCGGCGACCGGCAGACCGAGGTTATAAGCCTCAGCAAAGTCTCTGGTGCTGAAGTTCTGGCGCCAGCTAGGGGCATAGACGGTCTGCCTACCCATCTGCTGGAATAGCACGAACACGAATCTGTGAATCCCAATGGTTGGCCTCGGACTCTCGTAGCACAGCACCTCTTGTCCTGCGAAAATGTATACATGTTCATACACAAGCAAAGATCTATATGAAGTAATCGGTTATCATATTAGCTAGGAGAATCTGAGCCAAAAAAAAAAAGAAAAAAAGATATTGGCTAGGAATTATGAAGAGAAACTCACCAAATGTTGCACCAGTTGTTCCAGGTATATCTGTTACCAACCTGTATAACATAATATATCCAAAAACATGATAATGACAAGAGATATATGTGCGAGAGCAAGTGTTACAACAAGCACATCATTATCAAAAATATCGATTGTGCTAATGTGCTTCCCATATGTCGTCATACAATATTTCAACAAAATCAACCCACGGCCACTTAATGAGTGCTTAGGGGGATGTTTATAATCATAAGAACATCGAAAAATAATCTTTTTTAATTATCTATGATAAATATATCTCGTTTTTTTTTTTTTCAAACCATATCGGTGTTGAGTTGTGGAGTTTGATTTGCCAGAGACGTCTTTTGCGCTACGCTTGCGAAAGTCCGCTCCCGGAACAAATTTTGATTTTGGCTTCATTGTTGAATGGGTTTTTTTTCAATTCTAGGCTAAGCATATAAATACTCTGTAATTGTAAACCCTAATAGAGAGTTGATTGTCTTGCGCTGGTGCGGCCTTGAATTAGGTCAGATTTGACTGAACCACGTTAAATCTCGATGTTCATCTTTTTTTATTTTTTGTTTTACTGTCTTGCAATTACGTGTGCGCGTTTGAGATTTCGATCAATACCATGACAATAGTTAACCCAAGCATCTAAGTATATAGATGTTGTCGTGGAAATAACCAGGCCGTGGTTTATGTGCCGATTGTTTCTGGACACAGTTTGATGTGGTCGGTTGCTTATTCGGTGTGTGGTCCCCCATCAATGAGATAAATGGGCCTAAAAGTACTTTGGAAAGAAGAAAAAGTTCTGATACTAGCATTATAATGAGATTCTATGGTACTTTATGCTTTTTCTATTTTGAAAAAGAGTGAATCCCTTCAAAAACAAAAACAAAAAAAAAAACCAAAGGTCACGAAACGTTCGAGGTTGCTTTCGTGCGTGGGGCGACCATGCAATGCGTACTCCATGTAAATTAAGGTAATTGTTAATCATTTCTTAATGTCTCACTTATCTGTATAAATGAAGAAAAATAGTGAAAAAGATTGCACTGTAAAGAAGAATGATTGGCATCTCTCGTAAATTAAATGCATTATAGTTTGTCTTTATTCATAATCCACGTAAGCAATGATTGCTCAGTCATAAGAAAATTCATTATTTTTTTATTTCTGAAGCAATCAACATTTACGATGAGGACATTAAAGCCTTTCTTTTTTCTTTTTTTTTTCTTGGCGAGAATCCTTGAGAAAACATGGAATTCTATATATACAAGTCAAAAATAGATTGCAAAGTTATCTAATTATAGATTAAAATACAGTAGCTAATTAGTGAGATGAAGACCTGATGAAGTTAGGAATTAGTCCTTGGTCTATATAGATTATTTTAAAGGGAAAAAAAATATATGTCATGACATAGGTGTGTCTAATGAAAAATAAATGATTGATATTAAATAATTAAAAATGAATAATTAAGATTACAAGATAATATTCTAATCTCAATCGTGAATTATTTTGTTTTAATTTCAACCGTTTATTTTTTACTACACATATTTATATCATGACACAAACTCTGTAAACCCTATTTTAAATTTGAACCAATAGGTTTTAGACACAAATTTTCAAAGCCCAATTTATTTATTCAATAAAAACTTAGGCATAAAGAATTTTAAGTTTTACACACACATGTGTTTAATAAGACACGCATTCCCTAGGCCATACATGTTTATTCATCCATTTGAAATCGGTACTCCTTGATCGTAATCATTTGTGTGACATAATCAAAAACAAATACAAAATTTTATCATAGGGTTAAAATTAAATGTGATGTTTGTAATGCTTACCAATGCAAGTATTCTCTGAGGTATGGATCACTAGGACTTGGAGCATCAGGATCCACCATTATCTGCAATCATATATCATATCATATCACAAATCGACGCTGCCTCCTTATAAATAACTTGTCTAAGCATAAGCCATTAACAAATAAGCATAATTAGTAACAAATGCCAAAAAAATTTATCAACGCTAACTTAAAGGTTGTGGGACAACTTTTATGTGTTAGGATCTCGAAGAGCCTAATGAGGAAGTTCAACAACCAAGGTATGTCTAAATAACATACATGTATAAATTAAGTTTAACTGTAACTCAAAAATTCAAGTTAAATGGATTATGAATTTTTCACATATATATATTATTCTTTATTAATTTTTTGTATGGTTGATTGGCAAACATCCACTCACACACATCTCAATATATGAACAACAGTGACGATCACTGAAGTTCATCCAGTCATTGTGCTCAATGTTACCTCCCAGCATTGAGCTCAATTTTAGCATTCTATTGCCAGTGAAAATTTTTATCTTAAGCTAGTACTGGTTAATTAATCTTAAACAACTTCGTTACTTCCAAAATTAAATTTCATACTAGTCTGTAGTAAATATATTCAAGTTAATGCTTAAGTCATAAGGTTAGTCGGAAGTAATGGTTAAGTTCATTGTGGCATTGGTTAATTAAGTACAGTACGTAGCGGCGGAGAAGAAGATAATACATTGATATATTGGTTTGATCAGCTTTAAGCTGAGTTATAACGGATATAAGTAACATTCAAGTCCATGTGGAGGAAGGAACAAAGAAGGTTTTGATCGATCAAAACAGGGGATGTAGGACAGAAGAGCATCCAGGAAAGAAAATGATGTCTATAAAGAAGCTCATCACGACAAGGGATCAAGGGAAGAGGAACATTCAGGATTGAAGAAGGTAATAGCTATAAATCACTTAAGTTTTACCGAGTTAGCCCCAGTTAAATAAGATCCAATTTGTCAAGAGAGGTTAACTCGATAGTAGACAACTCTTCTCCCATAACCAAATGATCAAGGGTTTGATATATTTTAAGAAAATCGGAAAAAAGACTGTTATAAATATAATATAGAGATAATATAGTATGTATTTCGCTCACCTCACATCCTGCTGGAACAAAGATGCTAGTCAAGACAGGAGATGAAGGGAAGAAAAACATCTAGAAAAAAAAAATAATAATATCTGAAAATCACGTTGTTTAACTGAGTTAAATGAGACCTAATTAGCATACAAGTTTGGAGGCAGGAACAAAAAAGCTTCTCGAGGCGGGGGATGCTGGGAAGGTTAACATCTATAATAAGAAGAAGAAAATATGTGTAAATCACTTTGTTTACCTTAAGTATGAGCTAGATGAGACCTAAGTAGCATAGAAGTTGAAAGGAAGGAACAAAGAACCTTATCGAAACGGGGGATGAAGGGAAGTGAACATCCTAAAGAAGCAGATCATATGTACTTATCGCTTTGCTTAACTTAAGTCCGAGTTACATTAGACCTAAGTAGCATACAAATTGGAAAGGAGGAACAAAGAAGCACTTCAAAAACAGGGGATGAAGTGAAGACCAGCTTGCATCCTGAAGTAGGTGGTGGTATCTAAAAGTTACTACTTTGTTTAGCTCAAGGCAAAGGAAAAAAAAAAAAAAGGACCTAATTACAAGTTAGGGAGGAAGGGAAGAGGAGCATGCATCGAGTAGAAGCAGATGATACATATAAATCAGTTTGTCTAGCATACGGTCGAATTAAATACGACCTACATAGGGTGCGACCATACCAGCATTGATGCACCGGATCCTATCAAATACGGCCTACATAGGATACTAGCTTAAAGGAACAAAGATGCTCGTCACAACTGGGACGAAGTCAAGGACGGAATCATCAAATAAAACTTATAAACCAGTTAGATTAGCTTGAGGTCGATCCAGCCATGAAACGAGACCAGTCAGAATACAAGTCGAGAGGAAGGAACAAAAAAGCTCGTAAGTATGTACCAGAGTGTAGAAGGTCCTGAAATCATCACCACCAATCTGAACTATAGGCTGGTTAACAACCTGAGAGGGTCTAAACTCATAGCCATTCGCAACATCCCTGTTGGTGTATGTTACCCTCAGAGCAACACTTCTGTTGAATGGCAACAACACATCCCCCACCACTCTCCCTACTATCAGTGGGTCTCTTTCTCTTGGCATATCGTATAGTATTGAAACTTAATATTTATATGCTCTCTCTTGCTCTGATGATGATCTCTAGCACTTTGATGATCAAATTTTGCCTCTCACCACAGCTATATATATATACACTTGGTTTTTGTGTGGTATTCTTCTTGAAAGGTACGTACCATGAGAATCTATGTTATCTTTAAAGGCCAAAGGATCATGCCTTGAGCCGCGGTCACTTCCGATACCCTGACTAATAACTGACGCCATCTTCTATAGTACGTCATTCTTCACCCGCGACGACTTAATTCCTAGTTCATGGGTCTCTGATGTCGAGAATGTTCGCCTACAAGCTGGTGTACTTGTGAAGTTCTTTTGAACTCATCAGCACAGAAGAGTTAGTCGGCTATTACATTTCTTATAGTCTCATGTCTTGGTTTCATATATATCTTTTTCATTACTCTAAACGTCAGGCATACTTGTATAGGATCTCAAGGGAATACTTATGAGAATCAATCCTACCTAATAAGGGAAGAACCAAGAACCCAGCTAATCCCGTCAAGAAATACTCCTATCAAATTATAGTCCTAATAAAATAAACGCCTATGCCATCAAGAAATGGATTAGGAGTATACATCATTAGGTGTACAAACATAACACTTTTGGTACCAATCTTTTTGGCATGTTTTCATATCGAACCCACAACAAAATTCAATCAATGTTACCTTCAAAATAAAAAATCAAAAAATAAGAATAAAAATCAATGTCATCTTGTGCCCAACAATAACAATGAAATTCCTATGTTGATGGGAAAATGATCTTTTTCTGTAACTCTGACCAATAGAAAAAAAAATGATGAGATGTTTGTCGTATTAGACATTCTGAGCTTGTAATATGTTGTATAAATGTGAAAATCCAAAATTAATTTTAATACACTAACGCATGTTTGATCTACAATGTCCATGAAATAAGTAATTTGTCAAAAGTGATATACTAGTATTATAGTTTCATGTGATAACATTGACCTACAAGTGACCATATGCATAGTACGACCACATATTGACCATATATGTTGGGAGACCACAATGATTGCGCAACATGATGGAATCATATATATCACACACGCGAAGCATCTCCGGGTCGATATCAATGTTTAATCATCACGATAACTAGGAACTCTAAGCAAAACAAACACTCCTATATTGGTTGAGTAATAATATGGGATGTGATCAAAGTGTCTAACTATAAGTTTATAACTAACTATTTTCTAATCTCTCTTTCCTTGTATAGCTTTACATTTCCATGGTCTTGCATACTCTTAGCTCTGTCAAAATTCAGCATGTATTGCATCCGATTGCAAGAGTATTATAAGAATACGTAATCTACTCCCCGACATAAATCAAGGCTTATAATGAAAATAGATTTCATTTCATATTGCAATATCATAGAGGTTTTTTTTCCTAAAAGATATTCTTTTTTTTTAAAGAAAATCTATAAGGATTTCTTTTTGATCAATCGAATAGTTATTTTTTTTTCTAAGAGGTTAATCCTCTTGACCAACCTAGGGTCGACTCCCTAGCTCGAAAACCCCTGTAAATCGAGACTCGAAGGTCTGATCGAAAACCTCAATAGTTGAACATCCTCGTTGGGCCGCTGCCAAGTGAGATAAGGAAGGCGCATCAGAGTTTTGAGCGATCACAAATTGAAAAACAACATGAGATCCATGAAATTCCACGCATGCACAAAAGTGGTGTGCAGAGAGAAAAAGTGCAAGCTGATGAATATTTAGCTATCGCACACATGGGAGTCTCCGCTTTCCACGAGGGTGTTGGATCAAAGTGACCAATGAGCAACCCGTTATCGATCAAATAATTCTCGCATTGGATTGTCCCGATCACACCCACGTGGTGGAATTTTGTGAAGATAATAAATATGACGTGGGAATTTCACCCATGCTTTAGGGTTATGACAGACATGGTTCATAACGATATGGCATATAGTATAAGGGATTTATGGGTTGATTTAAAATCAGTCATACTGTTTAAAAAAAATAATTCCTAATAAGTTTTTATTTCACAGAATCATTGTTACATAATTTTCATAAGAATCTTTGTTTTTATGATATAAAATTATATAATATGGTTGATTTTCAAAATGTAAGAAAGCAAATGAGAGAAACGGGATCTAAGAAGTGACACAAACGAGAATCTCTTATGAAGTTTTTACTTTGTTAGCTAGTGCTAACGTATCAAAATTGTGCCATCAAATTCCACCTTGGGTAGCATTAAGTTTTCACCCTCAGTTCTAAGTTCTAATAGGCCTCTCAAGTTATTAATTAGAGCATGTCCAATAATAAGAGATATTTTGTCATAGACAAAGCTAAATTTTGATTATAAAAAATAGTGTCATGTTGGTATAATATACCAATGTTGTTCTAATAATAACATATTATATTTTGAATCAAAAAAAAATCTACCATTCGATAAAGAGTGAGGATTGAGACACATCAATCATGCATTATCATCTTGATGAGGTGGGAAAAATATCTTTGTTATGTTTCATGTCATATATAACATATCAAATAGATAAAGATAAAATTTGATAATTGAAAAGAACACCCGTTCGAGCAAATTTTTGTAGCATCATTGCTATATTTTGATTTTAACATCCTATTTGTCTTGTACATTGGATATGCTCTTGGTTGATTCGAAAAATGCTTATATCCTTGAAGCTGCTTAAGGATTAAAAAGAAAACCATCCTTTTTATGCTCCAACATTATCCACGACGAGAAGGAGACAATGTGGAATCCAAATTTTAACACACTTTCTACCCATGACATGATTTATTTTATTTGATAATGTCGCCCCGTATTTATTCTTTTTGATAAGATAAACTAAGAAGAGAACTTACAATGCATCTTTCTTTCGGTTGAAAAGATGACCAGCATAAACTGCATTGAATATTACATCTTCCTTCTATATTTCTATTTTGATTATACTATTTCCGTCCCATAATTCTTAGAAAGAAAAATGTATCTTATATTATTCTATATGCATGAATATAAGTCTTATTTTCATATCAAATTATGTCTCATCGTCTCGTAATATATATTAGATTGAAATATATAACGTATATAATTATTGATATTTCATAATAAATTTAATAAAATATATTTGATTGTCGTTGCAAGTTTGATATAACTACTATCTGTTTGTGGAGACGATTAAATTTGAGAATTAATCTTCAATTTGGATGTGATATAAAAAACTTTGTTGAAAGATATATATTTTATACTCCCTCAAATCTACAATAGATGCATCACTTTCACATCGTACGTATGTCGATGCAAAATTCGACATGGTATAACGACGATCCAACGTATTTTTTTATAAATTTATAAAACATCAATCATAAATTACGTATTTCAACTTAATATATATTGCAGGATAATCAGAGCTGATTTGATATGAAAATAAAACTAATATTTATACGTATAAAATAATATAAAATACGTATATGTTATCTATTGTGAGACGATGGGAATAACATATATTAAGAATTTTTTTCAATTTTATACGATATGTATTTTACTTTGCAAAGAGGAAAAAAATGACTCGAATAAAAATAAATCCCATTAGAAAAATAAAGTACTTTAATTAAAATGTACGACAAAGTTTTTTTGTGGGGGTAAAAAATAACCAATAAAATCATAGTACCTTTAGTAGATTCTTTTTAACGATTGATTAAGAAAAAAGAGATAGAGCCATGAAAATTACAACTGAAACTTCTCCAAGAAATTTTAAGAAGAAAGTTGGTGAATGTCCCTCGATTTCCATCGAATTTTGTCATCACGTACAACTTTAGCGGACAAATCGTGAGTATACTTCTTCTGGGATGAGGGACATATTAAAATAAATTACGGCACACATATGCAACATCATCAATCATGTCATTCGTAGAAATTATATGACTCGAGACGTGCCGATTGATTGTGAGATTCACAACCCAACAACATTATGATCACCATGCATAAGTTATGAGTTTTAACATCAACCAATCTCACGAGCTTATTTGATACTTATTCTATCCCATAATTATTACGATAATAATTTTTTAAGATCTATTTTCATACGATCAAACGTTGTTATTTTATAAAATTATTATAAAACATTAATGATAGGTTAAGTTGTTAACTCTAATTCTGAATCATTTTAAGATTTCTCTGATATTATTAAGAAAAATAATAAGACATATCAAATTTCGTGTCATCGTAAATCTTGTGGGACGAAGGGAGTATGATAATCTAATCTGTCTCACTCAGAAGTAGAAAGAAATATGACCAAGCTTTTCGATCCATGTAGATTCGTTACATGTCACTAAAATTAAAAAGAAGTCACGAATATAAAAAAGTTCTAAAGCACATTGTAACCATAGTTACTAAACCCGCAATGATTCGGTCGATTGAATCGTAATCCGATAGCTCGGTCGAATCAGTTCGATGAAGAAATCAAACACGCAATTGATCTGAGTTGACCCGACCGAAATCGGACAAAAACCCGGTGGTTGAATCGGTACAACGGGAGAAAAAATATTAAAAGAAGTATTAAAAAACCAAAAAAAATATACATAAATTATTTAAATTACATTTTTATTTATGTAAGACTTATAAATATATAATTTGATTAAAAATAATATACTAATATTATAATAAATAAATAATATTAAAACGATCGAAGATTTAATAGATTGAATCAATGATTTATTGATGTGTAGTCTCGGTCGGATCGATGAAACTATGATTGTAACATGACAACGTTGTAACTCAAAGCTACGGGGGGCCCTTATTATTCTATGAGATTTTTCATGTGCGGATGAAATTAATTGTGGCAAAAGGTAAAGATGAGAGAAGAACACTAAATAGTACTATGAATAGCTTTTTATATCTATTGCTATCATACTATTGGTTGACACATAGAATCCTCATCGAATCGTTATGCTAAGGAAGGAAAGAGTTGACAATGATTTTGGCAATGGCCCAAGTTTCTACACTTTTACCCTTTTTATTTTGTAAAAAGAAACCGTTTGTGTAAAAATGGGGTAGGAAGTCGGCATTTGTGAGTTCAGATATCTATATAGGGATAATTTTGTTGTTGGGTTCCAATTCGGACTCTTGATCTGTAATCACATCAGGAATAAATAGACCGATTAGTCGAATCCAAGGAGGGTTTTCTTGAGGAGCGGTTCCGATACTTAAGTCAATAAGGAATAGATGTACGATTAATGATTTACAGAGTTGAATCTAAAGAAGTTATCTTTTTTGATAATAAAATGAGCATATTTATATGTTATCGTTGTTCCTTTGCATGATTGACAACCATCATCTCCTTAGAAAGGCAGATGACTTAGACATTCATGATTTGTCATCTGAATTTTTCTCGTGGTCCTTGACTTAATGATGCTGGGCCTTGTTTAGGCCTCTAACCCATCGTTGTATTTTAATTTTGAACCATGGTCACAAACCCCAGCTTTATTGGCCCCGACTTCACGAGCCTCGCTTCACGAGCTCCAGCCTCACGAGTCCCGAATTCACGTAGTCGAGGCTTGAGACTTCACGAGTTCTGGCTTCACGAGTTCCGACCTCACGAGCCCCGACTTCATCTTATCCGAAGACTCCACAGATCCTGATTTCATCGGTCACCAGGTTCTCTGTTCGCTGTTCATCGGGTTCATTATTCATTGTTCATCGGCTTCACCAAACACAAATAATAAAAAAACTAAGCCCGATTCTGCTTTAGTGTTGGGGTTGAAGGTTCTCGAGGGCAAGTGGCCAAGCCCCGACCTCGTAGCCCCGGTCTCCATCGTACCATAAGTTTATTCCCTAGTTGGTGGTACCCTATGTTAGATCCACAGGTTCAACCTAGAGGGGAGTGAATAGGTTGTTTTAAAATTTATCAGTGCAATGCAGCGGAATTATTAGTTTCAACCACTGATATTTTTTTACGAACTACCTTATTAGTATACAGCAGAGACTTAAACTCTGTGAGTTTATCTCTTTTTTAGTGTTGTGATTAATTTCTAATAGTTCTAAAGGCTCACAACAATGGAAAACAAATAAAGAACACATGATTTATATTGGTTTAGACACTCGTTATCAAATGATAATCGACAGTTTAGTCCAATTTTACCTTGATGACCAGCTTAGTCAATCCAAGATGTGAGTTCATTATCTTCTTGTTTACAAGGTAGCTAACTTGTCAAAAGCGAAGAATCTATATCCTTGCACAGATTCTGTACTAGACTTTGATGTAACTTTTGTTCTTCAGTGCAGAGTAATGAACCATTTTCTTCATCTGCTATCTCAGTTCAGCTCACTTGAGCAGCTTTGAATTTTAGATTGTTTTTGTACTTTTAATCTCTCATTCAATTGCTATTTTTCTTGAGCTCTTTGATTTCCTTTTATATGCTCAGCGAATAAACCCCAGACTTGTGTACTTGATCTGAAGGTGGCAGCTGGTCATATGTGCATCATCACTGATCTTTACAGCTCATCTTTTTCAGATCCTCGTATTGTCACATTATTAACCTCAAATCTTCGATTTGATTGAACCTCATATCTCTGACCCAACCTTATCAACAAATAAAGAACACATGATTTATTCTGGTTTAGACACTCGTTATCAAATGATAATCGAGAGTTAGTCCAATTTTATCTTGATGACCAGCTTAGTCAACCCAAGATGTGAGTTCATTATTTTTCTTGTTTACAAGGTAGCTAACTTGTCAAAAGCGAAGAACCTAGATCCTTGCACAGATTCTGTACTAGACTCTGATGTATCTTTTGTTTTTCAGTGCAGAGTAATGAACCATTTTCTTCATATTCTATCTCAGTTCATCTCACTTGAGCAGCTTTGAATTTTAGATTGTTTTTGTACTTTTAATCTCTCATTCACCTGCTACTTTTCTTGAGCTCTTTGATTTTCTTTTATATGCTCAGGGAATGAACCTCTGACTTGTGTATTTGATCTGAAGGTGACAGCTGATCATATGTGCATCATCACTGATCTTGACAGCTCATCTTTTTCAGATCCTTGTACTGTCACATTGTTAACCTCAAATCTTCGATTTGATTGAACCTCATATCTCTGACCCAACCTTACCAACCATCTATGTTACACTCCAGTCTGTTGCTATTCAATCTACACTCAGTACCATTGAGATCTCGTCTGTATCAAGTTTTTGCTGCAACCTCGTTTGCACCCAGATCTGATACAATCCATGCATTGTTGTGTTGGAGGTTGTTGAGGACGGGGATAGTCGGAATCCGGCCAATTGGATCTCAGTTGTGGTGTATTCCAATTGATTACAACGCGACGAAAGGATTTTCGAAAAGATTCGATAACAATCCGATGATTTTATACAAAAACGAAGAAGGCAGAAGCAGCTCTGGATTAGAATGCTCATATTCGATGTTCGATGTGAAACTAACGTGGATTTGAAATCAATATATAGAGTAGCTTGTTACGTTATCTACGAAAGTGATTATCGAGTTGTTCAGAGTTCTAAATAATTTCAAGTTAATCCAATCGTTTCAAAAACTCCTAAGATTCTCTTATGCTAAATTTAAATCAATGATATCTTATGAAAATAAATAACCATTCGATAACATTAGAGACAATTAGATATATTATGTATCTTTATAATTATCCAAAATTCTAGGACATTACAAGTTTGGTCAGGGAGGAAAAGATTCACTATCTGGGGCTTGGCTTAGAAATTGGAGTATGTAACTCAAATACCTTTGGTTGACATAGAGATTCAAAGTCGATTTCATTTGCTATTTATAACTTGTCGTTTTGTCAGGGAGGGGAAGATTCACTTGGGCTTGGCTTTGAAATTGAAAAAGAACCTACGCTTCACTTTTCTGATAAATTCTCAAAGAAATTTTCTATCTTGTATGCGGATGTGCTTTTTTCCAATACCATTTTCTCAAATATCATTGGCCGGTCATTATGGTCCACTTTATGGATAAAACTATTCTTGAATCCCGACAAAGATTATTCTTCATTGACAAATTTTTTTTTAAAAAATCTTTACATTGACACATTGTACGTTTTCAAGTGCGATCACAACCAAGTCGTGTCAATCCTTAATGATTTACCCGTTCTAAGGTCAGGTATTGGTTATTCATTTAGTAATGGTTAACAACACATATACTACAGTATATAAAATTAGTCACGTGTTTATGTACCTATGCTGAGTTTGTGATACTACTATTAATTTCCATACTAATACAACATTTTTACTAATATTCTTGAAACCAATTGCTAATCATCACACTTATTAAATTATCACCGTAGATGAAAAAGACAATTATATTTCTCCCAATCTCATAATCTATATCCCATCCGATCCAACCCACACTCCGCTTCTTCTTTATTGTTAAGAATAGTTATAAAAACTTTAAATAAAAAAAAATGGATAGAGAAGTGTAAAGAACTTGTGGATAAAAATAAATAAATAAATAAATAAATAAAGTGTCATTTGACATATAGATCAGTGATTTCCTCAAAATACAATTTATAATTCAGAAAACCATTTACTCCAATTACAACAACCGTGTAGAAACTAGTTGCAGCACTACACTTGTTCAATGTGCATTGCAACCTGCCTGCTCCATGTGAATTGTACCTAATTTTCTCAGCTATGGAGCTACAGCAACGACGTGCCCGTTATATTATACTTATACATTTGTTGTTAATTTATCGGTAATTTTTTGACAATGATGAAATGATTATTCACTCAACAGGGTTCGAAATGGGTTTTTTCGACGTATTACATTCTATGCATGACAAATGTAAATGTTCTCTGCTCCAAAAAATGGGCTAAGTGAAATCTTGTTATTGATTTTATCAATCAGTTTTGTTTGTATCGAAGTCGGGTCTGAGCTCCGAAGTCAGGCCTGAACTTCTTAGGTCCAGACGTGGATTTATAGGATCGGGTGATTTTGGGCCTAGTACAAACGCATGAACCTCCATGAACTGGAAATAACAAGCTCGATTAGTCGGGCCCAAGACGAGATCCTCGACGACAGATTCCGATGCCTGAATCAGCCTTTTTCCAAAGATAGAGAAATGACAGAGTTAAGATCCAAGGAAAAACTTATCTTTTTAGGTAGTAAACGAGGATATTTAAAAAGTATTATTCACCCTTTATATTGTGGACACTTATCTCCACCATAGAATGTGTGAGACTTAATCATTCATGAGGTTGATATTTTCCCTTTTCTAATAGACTTTTATCTTAATGGTGTTGGATCTTTTATTGGATCCTTAACCCATAAGATCAAAATTATTTTACACCAACACTTGCCCCCCAGATCCCGAGTTGGAAAGTCTAGGTCGGGAGCTCAGTGAGGCCAGAGCTTTGGCCTTTAGATCTTTGATTCCTTTGACCTTTTCGACTCTCGGCCTTTAGTTCAGGGATTTGGTTGACTGACTTAGCATTCTTCGAGATTTTGACCGAGTTGAACCTTATCCCTTTGGGATGGACAAGGACAATTCCTTGTCCTTGTGGATTAATATTCCTTCTCTACCTATCCCGTCCCCGTGCCAAACAAGCCTTGAGAGAAAAGAGTCCGAAACTCCGAGAATGTGCACCACTCGAAGGCCCAATTCCTTTACAAAACTAAAGTCCAACATACCCACAGCACAACTAACCCAAAACCTCAAACCCCGCCCCAAAGCTACTTACCCAAACCTAAAGCCCCCATCATCCCAAGCCCATTGGAAAGAAATCAAAGCCCAGTCCAATCCTCCCACACCAATTTTCAAGTGGCGGGAACTCTTCCCCCCTTCCTCTCCCTCCCAAAAATCACAAAAAACACAAAATATCAAAAATCAAAACACTGTCCCGCTCCCGCTCCCTCTCCCTCTCACAGACACACACTCTCTCTCCCATTTCCTCTGTTTTTTTTTTTAATCTTTGTTTAATCACATCAAGGGTTTCACTGTCCAGTGCTTCATCTCCCCAAATCGAAACCCTAATCGACTCCCTCATGGCCGATTCCACCGTCGCCGTCTCCACTGACTCTCGGTCGGCCCCGTCGATGACGTCGACGGAGAAATCCTCGTCGTTGAAGCGGAAGAGGGAGAGGCGAGTGGTGGAGATCCTGTCCCAATCGGAGAGGGAGAGCAGAATCGAGGCGTTGAACTCGGAGTTGAGGAGTCTGTTCGATTACTTCAAAGAGATGATGAGGGATACTGTGGTGAGGGAGGCGGAGTTGGGGGCAGGCGGGGGGAGTGGAGGTTTGAATGGGAGGATTGCGGTGTTGTTGGAGGAGAAGAGGGAATCCTTTGGGAAATTAGTGGAGGAGGTGTATAGGAAAGTGGAGGGGAAGGATGGAGGGGTTGGGATTGGGAGTGTGAGGAGTGGGGTGTTGTTTGTTGGACAGAGGGTTTGTTACGGGGTGCCGGATAAGGATGCGGATGTGTTGGAGGACGAGACGGAGTCGTGTCTTTGGTGCTGGGAGGTATGGACTTGATCTTGCATGTGGTGGATTGGATTGTTCTTTGTTGGTGGAATTGTTTGAATGTATTGATATTTGCTGATTTGGTTATTATTGGTGTAGTTTTGGGGATGTTTCCATTGTTGTTCGGTTTGTGATTAGCTGCTGACTTGGATGACTCATGGCGGATTATAAGGTGCATTTGGTTGATTGATGGTGGAATTGCTGTGGAAGTAGGTTTATCAGAGTTTTGAGCTTATGATAGGTCTATGAATGGATTTGTATCATGTGACACTACCTCACATGGATTTCCTTGTTGGTGTTGAGAATAATTTACCCACCATGGGTAGGGCGAAAGTAATAGAAGTGCATATACAAATCATGGGTCACTTCATTCATTGTCAATTTATTTTCAATTGGAACCCTAGAGATTTAATATTTGAGAAAGAAGCGTGGATATGATGGAACGTTTCACTTTACAGTAACTGTTGAATAAATGATTCACAAGATCCGAGTTTGTGATAATTGGTTGTTGAGGAATAAATCCTATTGAAAGCTCAAGTTTTTGTAGAAGATTTAAGAATAGTTTTATTATAAGAATGATTAGTACTGGAAAAATTGATTCTTGTCCGAATTTGTACATGTTAGTAATCATTCATGCATGCAGGTTTCTCTTGTGTTATAGTTTGAATCTATTATCATCCCTTATTACTTGTTTAGTTATATTATTTGTGGCAGAGTGCTCTGAGGTCAAATGTTGTATGATGTGGATGCTGTAAAAAATTCTGAAATTTACAAATTTAAATTAGCCTGTCGATTTATTTTGAATCATTTACTTTTTCAGACTAGAGAATTGAAATTTCTGCCTTCTTCTATTCGCGGAATGGTAAAGGCACGACGCACTTGTCGTAAGAAGATCAATGAACGGATATCTGCTATTCTCGGTAAGCCTTTGGTTTGCCTCAAGGTTGTATGGAAGTGTATGGGTTTTGTTGCAAAGTATCGGGTGCAGTCATATTTGGAAATGCCTTCTGAAATAATGAAGCAAAACTATTTATTGCAGTGCTTTTGTGCAAACAAGTTCTTTTCTGCTTTTGATCTGCTGGGTATGTGTAATAACCTGCAAAATGTTAGGTTAGGTGGATGACAACATTAAATCATTATCAACAAACCCACTCACAAAATGCTCCACTCACCACTTGTAATAACATGTAAAATGATAAAAAAAAATTAAGTGGATGAGCCACTCAAACTCCACTAACCAATCCCACTCCACAAATATCCTAAGTATATGAGAAAAGCAACCTGAGCAGTATGAGGAACAGAAGCATAGGAAGGGTAAGTTTCGTCTTCGCTTTTATTAATTCCTCTCGTAGGATAATCAGCATTGCCAGGTTGGATTCCGGCTAACCCCGACCCTGGCGACCATCCCTGACCATAGCCAGCAACCCACGATGCCGGAGTAAATCCAACCCGACCATACCCTAAGGCCCGTCGACCTGGATTCGACCACCAAAGAAGCCCGAACATGAACCGTAGCCAAACAACCCTTTGAGCACTCGACCCCGATCAAGATCTGGCATGGCCCGTCCCTGTCCCTTTTCCGGCAAGATCCGCACAACCCCAGGCTTCGTCGATCGGGTTCGGCCACCTTAGCGTCGCCTGGAGTTCCCTCACCGCCCTTGGCCTCGCTCAACCTCGTTGGAGCAACCCCGACGTCACATTTCCTGAACATGTCTGACCAACAAGTCCCAACCCACGCCGCCTCGTCTGAAAAGTCGAGCACCAGACATCCCCTCGCCCTTTCCCCGACCTTCCTCGGCCCCTTTGACCTCGTCGGAGTCTCCCTGACCGCGCCCAATCTCGCCTGAGAGAACTCGACAATCGACAGCCCAGATCCAAGCATCGCCGATGTCGTCCACGCCGCCCTACCTCTCGTGCCCGAGCTGGACCTGGTTTGGTCCAGTGAGAGAGAGGAAAAGAAAAAGGGATTTACCCCTGAGAATCGATTATGTACACTTAAATATATTAAATATGCACAATATATTATTTTAACACTTAAATATGTTAGGATGGTATTAATATTATTAATTTTTATCATAGGTACAAACGTTATGAGGGACAGTTAAGCTTGGTATTACCTGAAGAATTTTTCTGATTTTCATAAAATGATGAGATAACACTCGTTATTGTGAATTGAATTAAATGCTTGGGTGTGTGTGACTTGATTTGCATGACTGTTTGATCAAGTATTTGTATGCTAAATATATGAATAAAATTCTGATGTGTTGGATTGTCTTGTATGTGACTTGCATGCCTAAAAGGATAACGATGCAACCTGTAAAATATTATATATTATAATAAAATTTTTGAATTCCTGATCAGTCTTTTTTCAAGGTGAATACCCTAGTATCTCATTTGGTTAGGTCTTAAATTTCTGTCCGAACTTTGTTTGATAAGCAAACCTTTTTTTCCATTATATTTGATCCCTTTCTTGGTATTATCATAGCTGTAATCTCCGCATTACAAAGGTCTGAAAACCATCAAGATGTGATGAAAGCATCAGAGAAGCTGAATAAGGTTCTATACGAGGCAGATATACGATTGCTGGCTGAGAGGTTGTCTCAGAGAACGGGTTCTGACATGTATGTGTTCTTGCTTTCAGTTTGCAAGCTTTGGATTAGTTGCGTCGATGTGCCTGCAAGCCACTAAACCTTTTTTTATCTCTCAAGTTAACTCTTTGTTGTGATGAAGGGCCGAGAAGGGGATCAAGCAAGACGAGAAAATTGTTATGCAGCAGCTGGAGAAAAATAAGCGTGAACTTGAGAAGGAGAAAAAAAGGATGGGCCATGAGCTTCAAAAGGAAAAGCTGCGTAATGTAAGTGACTGCTTCTTAAGTAGTGGTGTATACTGATAATTTGCCCAAGGAAACACATCAGCTATCAGATGCCTGTTTGAGGATTTTGATTCTCTGATGTGAACAGAAGATCAGTGGATTGGGGAAGAATTCCTCTTTTGGATTAGATAACTTCATCGTAGTAAGAGGATGCTAGAACAGCGTGTAAATGATGCTACCAACTAATAAAGATTTACCCATTTATCTTGGAGCTGGGGGTCTACCATGCTTGTGGTGAAAGATATGGGTTGGTCTTTAGTTTTACACGTAGTTGGTTGGTGTGGCCTAGATTTTTTAAATGGTTTTTGCTGCTAGCTTTGACTCTTCCATGGAGCTTGGATGTTCCATTTTGTGACTGAGCTTTTCAGGGTTGATTACTGACTTTGGTTGTCGGTTTGCAGCAATGGTATTGATTTAGAGAATCAGGTTCAGTTCAATCTTCCATCATGCTGGTGATTCTTAACATAGAGAGTGGTTTGAGATGTTTATTTAGTGATTTTTTGTTGTGGATCCACTCAATAGAATTGGCTAAATAGGGCATCCCCCTTGTCTTGCTTGATAAATTTCATGTTTAATATTCATTACCTTGTAGGAGAAGGAGCAGAAGTGGTTGCAAGATGAGGTCGCAAAAGATGAAAAGCTACGAGAGAAAGAAGAATCTGAAATCAAAAGGCGGTTGAAAAGGAAGCAAGAGGAAGCAGAGAGAGATCAACGCCGTAGAGAAAAGGAAGAGGCTGAGAGAAAGAAACAACGCTCCATACAGAAGCAAGCTTCAATAATGGAAAGCTTTCTTAAGAAAAGGAAGAATACTTCAAACCCTGAAATAGATAATCCTGTTGATGCTAAACTTGCTGGCTTGTCTACCAATGGTAGTGAAGTACGGTTGCATATAATAGCCTCAGTAATGGACTCTGCTCTCTCGAATAAGGATGAGATTGCTGTGGAGGAAATTCGCAGGTAGGCCAATGTTCACTGTCTTCATGTTTAACCTTCTTTGGCCTAAGCCTGTTGTTTTACTGAACCTTGTGCGTTGCAGGTCTCACCTAAATTCATGGTGCAGTTTGGGCTTGTCTGTTCGATCTAGGTGTAATCAGCACTGGGGTCTTCGCCGGAAACCAAAGGCTGAACTGATTAAGGAGCTGAAGTTAACTTCAAATAAATGCTTTCCATGTGATGAAGACATGATCATGGAAGGTATGGTTGACGAATGGGGTAGAGCAAATGAAAATGATGGTGCATACAGTGGGAATGCAGATAGTTTTGCATCTAGTCAGCAAAAGCGTCAAAGGCGTAGGCAGCTACTACAGTTCGATAAGAGTTGTAGACCTGCATTCTGTGGTACATGGCCGAAGAAAAGGTGGGTGGCATAAGTATGTGATTCTGTTTTATGTATTGAAGCATTAATACCAACTTTTCTCATACTCCTGCATTGGAAATTACTCACTATGAAAATAAAAAACTTGACTACAGAAAAACTTTTTCCTAGAATAGAGTTATATCTGGTGGTTGCATGTGTACAGTAGGAAAAATTAAGAATTTCAAATTTAAAAATCTTGGCACTCATGCTACTTGCAATGCATTTTTCATCTATTTTGTATTTCAATTTTGACTTCTTGTTCCTAATCCTCGTATTTCTTTTGTATTCCAATCTTGACTTCTGCCCCTAATTTAATGCTCATTTCTGGATTTCCAAAATATAAGTATAAGCTTTAGTCTATGTAAAATCGTAGCTAGATTCAGAGGCTAATTTTGATGCGTAATTGTTAACTAAGAATTTTCCAATCCCCATTTGTCAGTAAATCTTTTTTACTATTATAGATGGTTTCCCTTTCTGAGGTTCCCGGTTCTTCCTAAATTGTCATATGAAGAAGCTCTGGATTGTGTTATGCAAGGAAGGGATTGTATAAGGCTTTCACAATATATAGACATCTCGTGTTAATCATGGTTAAGCAGCACAAATAAGCCATAATGATGTGAATTTAGGCCTATAATTATGTACTGATTATATATATTTGCAGTTCTGCTATTGGACCACGACATCCATTAAACAAGGATCCGGACTTGGATTATGATGTTGATAGTGATGAAGAATGGGAGGAGGTATATTTGCAGCATCGGTGTTGTGCATCACTCTGTGGAAGAGTTGAGTAACATTGGTCACCCTACTGTGTCATCTAATTCTTATCATCCTTTTGTTTTCTGATGCAGGAGGAACCTGGTGAAAGCCTTTCAGATTGTGAGAAGGATGAGGAAGAGAGTTTAGATGAACCATGCACTAAAGTTCATGAAGAGGATGAAGGTGATGACAGCTTCTTTGTTCCAGATGGATATCTCTCTGACAATGAGGTACCTTATGTTTATTTCATTATTTGTTACTTGTTAGTGATGTATGTTAATATCTTGGTCTCAGAACTATATAGCTTTTGACTGCTTCTGTTTGGGGAACTTTGACCATTGGATTTAGGCAAGTGACCATTTGACCTTCTTGGTGCACACTAGATTTCTCCTATGAAGTATCTCAGGATACTCTGCTGAGTGAAATTGGTGCGGTCAAGGATGAGTTTGGGGTTTGGGGTGAGACAGGGACGCAGCTTTTTTCCTTTTAACTCCGAGTTTGGTATTCAATTATACTCATGACATCAAGGTCTCAACTCTCATATAAATGTGTGAAAACCATTCATAAAACTTTCAAGCTTGTGAGACCAGATGGCCAGGACGATATGCTTGTGATGCAAGTTGCAACTAGATTAGGCTGTAAGAGCTCAGTGGACTTGATTTTTAATGAGGGCAAGACTGCAAGAGATAACACTTGGATAATGTTATATTGCTGCAACTGTTTGACAGGGAGAGCATGTTCTCTCTTGTTTAATTTCCCCTATGTGCTCCGTAGTAACCAAAAGAAGTTGTTGACTGTTGTCAAGCACCCAAGATATCATTCGAACTAGCTTGTGTATTTCTCTTGGTTCTACTTTATTCATTCAAGATAAGAGTTATTTGTAGGCTGATAGCACAATATTCTACAACATGAGTTATCTTTTCTTATTTCCAAGAAGAACCGAGACTTTCTGAATTCTGACAATGCTCATTTTCACATGCAGGGAGTAGACAATGATAGAGCTGAAACTATTCCAGGAGATCAGTTTTCTGGAACTCCTCCCAGTTGTGAGCCTGAAGCTGATTGTAAAGACTACTCTGTTTGGATTAGACGACAGAAGTATTTGCAGAACTTAACTGAACATGGTCTTCGAAAGAATCAGCCTCTTGTCATAATAAATCTGATGCATGAAAAATCCTCATTCTTACCAACTGAAGATCTTAGTGGTACTCTCAAACTTGAGCAAATGTGCCTGCAAGCTCTTGCCATTCGTGCTTTATCTAGTTGCTTCCCCATCGAAGCACCATCAGATAATTCTTTACCTGAATAGAGTGAAGAGGTCATAGTAACAGACAGCAAGGAGATAGCGTCCACTGTATCTATTCCTGCAATTCCAGATGAAGCCTTGCCTACAATAGTAAGTTGCATATTTTGGGAATCTCAGTTATCTGGGACTGTCACTTTTTTGTGTTTCTGAAGAAATATTTTATTGTTCTAGATCGTGCTCATTATATTGATTCAGTGCTACTAAAAGATGAGGAATTGATGTATGTTACTGATGGAACGAAGCTTAGCTGGTTTTGTCGAAGTATTATGTGACCTAAAAGTTCTTGGAAAGCTTAAAGAAAATTTCCCAGGGTGATTATGCATGCAACAATATTTGTATGATCGTGTATTTTGCAGTTAAGTGGCATATGTAAACAATTGAGTATTCAGGAGACGAAAATGGTGATAATGCATGTTTGGGTTGATAACTTCCAGAACTATATGACCTAAAGGGGGTCATACCGATGGATTATATGTAGCATGGATGAACTTGTGTAGGACGACCTGAGTGGAACAAAAGGGTAGCTCAGAGTAAGCTATTGAATACATGCTCAATTGGATATGGAGGGCATGATGTAAGATGGAGGAGGAGGATGTATTAATCTTTATGTAGCCTACTTGCATGTTGGATTAGTGATTTTTCTTTGGTCTCGTGTGCCTGTAGAGTTGAGACTATTTTGACAGATAAAATAAAAAATTACAGCAAGGAACTTGTGGCCCTGTGGGAGTCATTTCTAGGCGTTGCAAACCTGATTCTTAATTATATGAAGTTCCGTCGGTTGAAATTCCTACTATCATCTGCGTTTTGTGAATCTAATAGGAAGAGAACAAAAGGTAGAGCCCTTGAGTTGCTTGGCTTTGAACCTTTGCAGGCATCCACCATTCAGTCGGGCCCCTATGGTATGCATAAGGTTTTGGAGTCTCTGCAGCAGAAGTTTCCTGACATTCCCAAGACCCACCCACTTAAGAAACAAAGTGCGTGAGATCACAGATTTTGTCGATGGCAGGTATTTTCATATTTTTGAGGAGTCTCTTATGTTTTGTCATTTGAATACATGGGAAGTGAATGCATTCTCAATCCAAATTTCTGGAAAGGTCAGATTCCGGGGTTGTGGACCTTGTTCTCGAGTTGACACTTGTTGAATGTCAATCTGTTCTTGTTGCTGGTGCTTCCGTTCTATTGTTGAACCATGCCTCTTTGTTCAAGGGCCTTGATGTAAAATCTTAGGCACAAAGCTTTTGAATGCGTGTCAGTACTCTGGTCAACACTCGTTGCAATATCATATTTTGATGTAATCACCAAACCGATGGAGGCATTTTGCTCATAGTTTTCTGCAATGCAGGTTAAAAAGGAGGTTGTTGATAAGCTGAGCCTTTCGATTTCGCCCGGTATATTTTCGTTTCGTTTCTTCATTCAAATTCAAACTATATCTCTAATTGGTCTTGTACTGAACCATTGTTTTTGGATCCTGAACATGCAGAAAGGACTAGTAAGAGAACAAAGAGTATAGCTTCTTTTTTCTCAAAGAGATGCCTGCCACCAGCAGGAGGTGGCATCAAGCTCCTGGAATCATCGCCGGAGTCCTCCCAGAAGTCTCCTTCAGTGACTCCTCCGCTACTAGAAAACTGCACGTATAATAAGTAGCATCGATGCTAGTCATCTAATGTAGCATGTTTTTGTGGGGTGGCGTCTCATGTAACTGAAGACCTACCCTGTTGTATACACATCCCAGTTTTCTTCTAGCCTTGTAAGTTTGTTGCTGTGTGCGCCCTGTCGGTCTTGTGTAATGTAAAACGGGGATACTAGTCAGTCATCTAAAAGGTGAATTTATTTTCACAATTTCAAGAAGAGAGTTAAAGGGGTTTTATATTGTTTATTCAAAATTTTGAAAATCAAAATCAGAATTAGAATATGAATACCAAAATCAAAATCATTTTATTAAATATAATGATATTTTGTGTGGGGGAACTTGAGTACAATATTTAAATAAAATAGCAAACAGAAATTGAAAAACTATTTTTTTGATTTTTTGGTTTTTGGTTTTTGTTTTCATAAGTTAGTGAAATAGAATTAGAAAACAAAAAACAAGAATGATATCAAAAATACATAGTCGTTTGATTATGAAGTATGAATTACGTTGGTTTAGCATAGGTTCTGAGATCCGAGGATAAATTTGTTAGGGAAACAATCATAAACAATATGTTAATTGCATACTTCCGTTCTGTACGAATTTGTTAGAAGATATGATCTCTTATTACTGTAAATTACCTAGATAGATTACATTCAATTAGGTAATTACTATTGTGCAGTAATACACAAGAGATAAAAGAGATATAAATATATTGATCATACGATAAAAGAGATATAGAAAAATAGTGGTTGTAGTTCTTTTTTTAATTATTTTTTAAAAAACTTTAAAATACATGACAATTATATTTGATTTTGTGAGGATCGCAGCTTGTGTTAGTTGTAGTTGGTGTAACCCCATATCCCTCAAAAGATATTTATGATAAATTTTTTGATTGATATAATAGTGTTAAAATAGTATTGGATATAAATCATCTTATGTGTTAAAAAATTTGCAATTGAAATCTTATGGAATTGACATTTAATATTAATATATTTAATCAAAATATATGAATTAACCAATAATTTTTTTTAAATTCTTTTCTTGGTTAATCCATTCTTTTAATTTGACTATTAATCTTTATCAAAAAAAGACTATTAATTATACTTTTTAACTTATTGAAAGTGAAAAATTTAGCAGTAAAGATTAAAAGATCCAAATTGAAAACAAAATCTTCTCTAATCGCTATAGATTTTTCTTGAGTAGCAAGATATTTGCATTATATATGCCATCGTTCCTCAATGTGATCAATATAAGAAAAACTTCTTGATCATCTAATTTGATTATGGTATCAGGGTAATATCCCATAGCCATTCTTAGCTCCACAAAATTAGTTCCATCATGACAACGGACTGAAAAACATCTAACCCTAAACAAAACACCTCTGTTGTGCCAACATGATCGTATTTTTTTGCATAGTTTTGATCATTCCGGGACATCTCTTGTTAGTTGTTACTCAACTTGTCAATGGAGAAAATTATCCAACTTGGAGCCCCGCGGTCACGATGGCACTATAGGTTAAAAGCAAAATAGGCTTTGTTGATGAAACTTTAAAAAAAAAAAAAAACCAGAAGCCAACTCAATTGTTAATGTTAGAAAAAGATAACTTCTTGGTTAGTTCTATGATTCCCTCTATAGCTAACAGTGTCTTGTTGAATATTAATGCTCGTGAAGATCTGGCTCAACACTTTTCCCAAAAGAATGCTCCACGAATTTTTGAAATTCATCGAGCGATATATCTAATCACACTCAAGGGACGTCCAGTATATAAATCGACGTAATATACCACTCTCAAGACTCACTGGGATGTCTATTGTCCTATCGCACGATACCAAATTGCACTTGCAATGCGATGAGTACATCGGCCGGTTTCATACAAGTAGACACCTTGATAGATTTTCTTCAAAGTCTCGATGAATCATTTTTCGTTGTGCGAAGTCAGATCCTTTTGATGGATCCCCTGCCTTCAAGCACAAAGTGATACTCTTTATTACTTAAAAAAGAGTGACAACGTACTCTACAAGGCTCTCATCCAAGTACTATGGATCAGATGGCATTGGCTTCCTCCTCTAGTACTAGCAACAAGATTTCCAAATGTACACACTATCATTACATCCATTGTAATATGGATAGTTCGGATTCAAGATTACATGGCTATCCTCCTAATAGGGCACCCCGAGGTTCTAATGGTGGAAACAAGAACCATATTAGTCGAGTGATATCTGCTGCCCATTCCGTCGAGACAAGTAGAAACTTTCTTGGACATGTTGGTTTCTATTGACGGCTCATCAAAGATTTCTCGAAGATCACTAAACCACTATGCAACTTACTTGAGAAGGATACTCCCTTCATTTTTAATGACGAATGCCTCAAAGAATTCGAGCATCTTAAGAGGGCGTTATTATCAACTCTAGTAACGATTGCACATTCTCGAGATCTTCCTTTTGAGTTGATGTGTGATGTTAGTGACTACGCTGTTGGGACGGTGTTGGGACAACGAAAGGACACGATCTTCTATTCTACATATTATGTAAGCCAAACTCTCACGAGTGCTCAACTCAATTATGCCACAACGGAGAAAGAACTTCTTGTGATAGTATTCGCCTTTGACAAGTTTCATCACTACTTGATTGGTACGAAGGCAATCGACAAGTTTCATCACTACTTGATTGGTACGAAGGCAATCGTCTACACCTACCACTCCACAATCAAGTATCTTATCAAGAAGAAAGATGCCAAACCTAGACTCATTTGATGTGTTATCCTACTTAAAGAGTTTGACTTGGAGATCAAAGACAAGAAGGAGACATAGAATCTTATCTCGACCATCTTTCAAGGCTCAAGAGTTTTGTACCTATCAAAGAAATATTTCTGGATGAATAACTCTTTAGAGTGGACATAAGCCATGCAACATGGTATGCAGATTTTGTCAATTACCTCACAAGCGGGTTGTTTCCTCCGAAGATATCTAGGCAACAAAAGAAGAAGTTCCTCCATGATGTGCGCTTTTACATATGGGATGAGCCTTTTCGCTTCAAGCATTGTGAGGATAAGATAATCCGAAGGTGTTTTTGGGAAGAGGAGATGACCGATATTCTCTATCATTGTCGTGCTTCGGAGTATGGACGTCATTTTGGAGGAAACAAGACGGCCGCTAACATACTAGCATTGGGATTCTATTGGCCTTCTCTATTAAAAGATTCTCATGCATATATTGCGAGTTGTGAACAATACCAATGAATCGGGAATATCTTTTCTCAGAACGAGATGCCGTTGAACATCATATTGATGTATGGGGCATCAACTTCATGGGACCCTTCTCGATGTCTTTCAAGAATCAATACATTCTTGTAACGGTGGACTAGGTGTCTAAGTGGGTTGAGGCAATAAATATTCCCACTAATGACGTCCATTTTGATAACGCAATCCTTGAAAAGGAACATCTTTACAAGATTCGGTACCCCTCGAACAATCATTAGTGTTGGAAACACACACTTTTGCAATCGACAATTTGATGCTCTTTTGACGAAATATGGAGTCCGGCACAAGGTTCTGACACCGTATCATCCTCAAACAAGCTTGGTAATAAAAACTTGGTGATGTACTTTGGGCTTATCGTACGGTCTTCAAAACCCCAATAGGTACTTCACCGTATCAATTGGTGTTTAGGAAGACTTTTCACCTACCTGTCAAGTTGGAGCATCGTGCGTATTGGGCAATCAAATTCTTGAACTTTGATAGACAAGAAGTGGGTGCGAAGTCTATGTGAACGCCAAGATGTATAAGGAACGAGTAAAGACATGGCACGACATAAACATTCTTAACTGTGAGTTTTATCCAGGGAAAATGTTCTACTCTGTAAGTCTCGGTTACGACTCTTTTCGGGTCAGCTCAAGTCCCGTTGGTCACGTCCTTTCATTGTGAAGGAGGTATTTTCATATGGCATTGTTGAATTTGAGAGCAAGGATTGTACGTTCAGAATAAACTGGCAACGCTTGAAGGCATATTTTGATGGCAACGTCAATAGTTCACCGTCAATTCTCAACTTGGAGGACCTGGCCTTGACAACCTTGGCTTCATCGAGTTGAGGATATGAAACCAAGTGCTGCGTGTGAGGCAACCCACGAGGGAGTTTTCTTGCTTTCAATAAGTTGTATCTGACATAGTTAGTCCATTTGTTGTGTTTCTTATGTGTTTTTTGTTGTTTTGATTCGTAGGTCGCGAGTTGAGTAAAGGAGCTCATGATGAGAGTCGGGATGTGCTTTGAGGTAAGAAAATAGTAATTCGTAGCATGTCCTTAGAAAAAACGGTCTTCGAATTCGGTATGGGCTTCGTTTCCTTTGTTTTTGAATGTTTGATGCTCGTAAAAGAAAGATATGAAGTCTTTCCCTTGAAGCGCCCGGGCGCAACCCATTCTCACGCCAGGGCACTACCCAATTCATTTAGAACTCTATTCAGGTAAACGCACAAAGCGCCCGGGCGCAGGCATCTCCCAGAAATCTAAAAACATAGCTCAATCCATTCTCAACTTCAGGCACGGGTTTGCCAATAACAACCTTCCTTGATGACCTAAACTCACCCTCACTTCACATATTCACCATCAAACACCCACGAATACCCAATTGTCATGCCTGCAATCTTCCCAATCCCTTACACTCAAATTACGTCACACTAAGATAATCATCTCTAATCTTCACTTCTGAACTTAGTATTTGGATAGATTAGTTTAGGGTGAGATTAATTGGAGGTATAGAAGTTAGGGTTTGTGATGTTAAATCGATTTGGATTTGTGTTCAATGTGTGACGATGTGTGGAATGGATGATGGGAGGATAAATTAGATGCATGGGGGTTGTTTTGGTTGTAAATTTTGGGTCGATTAGGGTTTGGTTAGGGTTTTGAGCGAAGATCACAAAACATGAACATGAGGTATTCGATGAAATGCCAACTAGGGCTTTGTATCATGAAAACACAATTTTTGACTTACGATGCATCCCTAATGAAGAGACTAACAAGGTTTATATGATGAGATCTTTGTGATATCATTATTTAGTCTGTTATTACTTATGATTTGTTGTGTCAAAATACCAGTTTATGTTTAAGCATATTCTCCATTATTAGAACTTGTTTCTTTTGAGTTAGAGTTCTGTTACACCTAAGAAGTATTTTAGACAGTCAGAGTTCTGAAGTGGAAAGGGCTTCGGTTGGATGTACTGAGTAAATCAGACTGGCTAGTCAGACTTCGGGTTTATCAGAGTTTGAGACTGGAGATTCAGAATTTTGATTGAAGACTGGAATAACTGTTCTTGCTATAATAATGTCTGATGTGTTTCAATAACCTTCAGAGTCCGACGAACAATATATAAAGACAGATTTTACAGAGTTCAGAGTTTTCAGAGGACTGATATTTCAGATAGTCGTAGACGTTTGGTGTTGAACAGTATCAAAGGCATATAACAGACTTATGTGAAGTCTGTAGCAAGAAGGTTTCAACAGACTTGAGGCAGAGTTCTGATAAAGAATATACTGAGGCCTGGATTTCTTCTACGACAAGTCAACCTAATTTCTTGAGGCCTATATAAGGGTACTCGGATACGGTTGAGTGACACAAAAAAGAAAAGAAAAGAAAAAAAATAAGGATACAACTTCTACATTTTATGATTCTATAAAGTTTCCCCTCTCTCTCTCTCAACATTCCCCAACTTCCATACTCAGGATTCAAGGCGCAAGAAAACCTTTGCTACTTTTGAAGTTTCGTGAAATTGATCATCTTCTGTGCTCGGGTTACGATGCCTTGGTGGACATCTTCTGAGAAGAATCAAATTTCTTCTCTGGTTTTACGAGTTCTTGATTTCTCCGATTGTGGACAAGTGATTAGTTGTGATGCTTGTTTGATTGATTGCGATCTTGAGTGATCGGTGTTTAGATCCGTTGTGATCTAGTTGTTGATAGATACTTGATTTGCTGAGTGAGCCTGGAAAACTCAAAGGTTGAAGGTGAACCGAAATCCTAACTGTAATCTTTTGATTATAGTGGATTGTTTTGCTTTGCATCGTGGGTTTTTCTCCCTGTACTAGCGTTTCCCACATAAATTGTGTGTTTGTTATTTTGACTTTTTAATCTACTCTTGATTCACTTAACACAACATTCAATCGACTCTTTAAGACTTATACCTATAGATAAGAATCTTGTTGAAATTATTATTTCTGGTGCAATTGATTCTTGATCAGAATCAAGATTCTTTTATTTTCATGATAACCTATTCATCCCCCTTCTAGGCTATTATTCTTCAATTAGATTCACACTTTCACCTAATACATTCGATATCATGTATTGAATGCATTCGTATAATTTATTGCATGAATTGTATTCATTTTACGTCCATTTCACACTACTAACCTTGCGATCTTTAGGTACCATGGCCGATGGAAAGGATAAAGGCAAGGGTATTGGGACCTACGGAGCAAGCGTGCACGCACGGGCACAAGCACATCGACCTAGGATCCGACTTCGGCTCCTACTCTCCTCTTGAGCCTTGCCACCTTCACGTCCTAAGAGGAGGTCAATCGCTTCCGAGCTATCTTGACTAGAGAATGCATCATTGAAAGACAGGTGGCAACAGTTCTTCAACAATCGGATAGAGGAGCGTGCTTGGACAACATTCTACAAATAGACACACCCGACTTACAAGGGGTTGGTGGCGAAGTTCTACTCGAACTCGGCCAAGATCCCCGACTATGTTCTCACCGGAGTATGAGGGGTGATGTTTACTTGGAACGAAGATGCCATCAATCGACCCTACTCGTTGACCTGGACGCCACCTAATTGCCCTATGATGATCGATGGCCAGGTCAACCTCGTCATTGCCTTGGATCCCGACACCATCACCAACTTCATATGCGGTCGGAATTCTGGTGTTCGGTGTCCTTCGATCCCCCCACGCGAACACTACCTATCCACTTCAACGCAGGCTTTCTCACCATGGAGGCATGCATCGTGCATCACTTTATCATCAACAACATCCTTCCCTCCGAGAATCGCTCAGAGGTCACCACCACCAAGGCGCACCTCATCTACATGCTCTTGGGCAGGAAGAGGGCGAACTTGGGCCACACCCTTTTCTCTTCCGTTAGTAACTTTGGCCACTGTTTCAAGAGCAACCACACACTACAGTATATAGGGCATGCCCGGCTCATATTCAGTTGTTTCGAGACTCTCCAAGTCCCTAATATCTATAAATACTCCTTTTGACCCCAAATGAGATTCATTATCCATCATACACCACAATCAACAAAAATCTAGGGGTTTGGGTTGATCTCTAGAGGGGTGGCGGCCATGATTCTTCGGTCAACGAAGCAACGTCGAGGATTTTCAACCGATCGATCCGGATTCCGTCTCCTAATCAATTTTGTGTTCTTGACTTACTGTTTATAATATGATGATTTCCATCCACTTTAGATATTTTTTGTATTGTCTTAGTATTTAAATCATAAGGTAGACCTTGCATTAGGGTTGTGATATCGTCGGATGATTGTATTGATGTTTCTTTCATGTTGTTAATCAAGTTTTAATTTTTTTGTGATTATGGTTTGTGGTTGGGCCTAATGTTTTGACAAATTGATACCTTATTGCGTGATCCATGATATGATTTGACACCGAATCGAGAACTCGATCACACACTCATACGTCGAATGTTAGATCAAGAGATCACTTGTGTGATGTGTGAGATACGTTAGGAGCCCTCGAATTTCATGATTACCATAACATGACGGCCTCTCATTGAGAGGTGTTAAAGGCGGCGTTTAGTTTAATGTAATATAGGATTCGAGAGAGTATAGATTACACTTTAGGGTTCCATCTATAACCACATCTCATGATTAACTCGTAAAATGACATAGTGACTAGATATAATCGAAAGACGAATTCGTAACCCTACCTTCTACCATATCTAGAACCCGAATTTCAAGATTTGTGTGCGTTTGATTTTGATCAATTTAGTTTAGTTAGTTATATCCTTAGTTTTACATAACAACCATTACGTTTTGATTGTTTAACCCAAGAAATACTATTCACACTTCGATCGTCAAGACTAAGTCCTCGTGGGACAATAACTTACATACTCACTTTTATTGCTTGCTTCGACACATACACTTGCGTTTGACGTGATATACAAAGTCGCAAACACCTGCCTTCTGTTGAAAACCTTTCATCACCAACCTGGCCTTGTAACTTTACGAACCATCAGGCTCCTGCTTTAATTGGTACACCTATTTATTTTGAATCGTCTTCTCCCCAGTTGAAACTCTCACCAAATCCCAAGTCTGATTTGCGCATAGCGACTCTATCTCATCATCCATCGCTTTTTCTCACTCGACCTTGTCGCTAACCTACATTGATTCGTCGAAGCAACTCGATTCGCCATTATTAGTTAGCAACAAATAATTAACAGAATGAGAATATCGATCAGGGGCCTTTCTTTCCCTTGCATATCGTCTAACCGCACCATGTCATGGAGGAGATGATGGCGGTGACGCTGATGGAGAAGATTGTGGTGTAGACACAAATGTCAATTTAGTAGTAGTAGACGAAGACTCTGTCTCACTCTGACTGACATCCTCTTGTTTACTTGGAGCATCCTGTGTGTTGGCATACGCTCCAACCTACTTTCTTTCACGTCATTAGAAGAGCCATCAAGATCAAAGTAGTCATAGACTATCTTCGTGCTCTTCCCAACAACCTGATCCTTGTGGAAGACTTTCTCATTGAAGATCACATCTCTGCTTCCAATAACCTTGTGACCTTCATGATCTCATAGCTGATAACCGTAGCTATCCTCTCCATAGAGAGGAAGGTGCAAATTTTGGACTTTGCATCCAACTTAGACAGGAACGCGAAGTAGATATAGAACCAACCAGACTATCTCAGAGAGATAACGGTCTATATCATTGGGATGGGAAATTGTATTCAATATAACGGAATATTGGTACGAAAAGAATTTTTGCAAATATCTCGGACCAACGATACCGGACCGGACCGAACGTGATTGGGTTCATATAAAATTAGTTCATGTGCTTTATTTAATGTGATGCATACATTGCATTGGTTATTCGCTCTTGCTATGGTATAGTATTCTTATCTTTGCATTTACTTGTTGCTTGTTTTGTTTATGAATTACTCTAATAAAATAGATCCCAACAAATATGTTTTCTTACTCTTATCTATACCGAACCTGAGTATTTTTTTGCTCTTCTTGTAATTTGCTCGATACATATGATTATGCATTTGACAATAGATTCCTGACAAAATATTTTTGCATTGTCGATTATACTTGTTAGTGTTCTTTTTGTAACTTAAGCATATTTAAATTTGTTATAGAATTCAGGATTTGGATTTCAATTATATATGCCTTTAACCTTATCAATATTGGTACCAATGAAATCGAGAATACTGGACTTCCTGTCCCAAGAAACCGGAATATCGGTACCAGAAATTGGAATGGGATGGGATTAAAATTTTTGAAATACCGAAAAGTTGGGACGGGATGGAAAATAGCCTAATATCAGATCATCCTGTCCCATGCACACCCCTACTGTCTCAGCCTCCTCAAGTAGTCTATAACCAATCTGCACTAACGGTCCTCTATTAATCAAGTAGATAATGGTATTCACAGCTTCAACCTAGAATTATTTTGACAAGCCTGCATTGCATATCATACGTCTACCACGCTCTCTATTGCATATCATACGTCTACCACGCTCTGCAATAGTTTTGTTCTTACGTTTAGCAACATCATTTTATTGTGAAGTTCTTGGAACAATCTTCATCCTTCTGATTCCATTCATAGCACAATACTCTTCGAACTCCTGACTGCAATACTCATGGCCATTGTCTTACTTTAAGCGTTTTCAACTTCTGACCCATATGATTCTATACTAAACTTCTCCATTTTTTGAATACATAAAACACATTTGACGTATTCTCTTGACCCATAGTTTTCTGATAGAATTATCAATGAAAGTAATATTATAGTTTATATCAGGAAAAAAAAGAGTAACTTTTTACGGTCCCCAAATATCTGTGTGAACTAATTCCAATTTATTAACCTTTGGAGCAAGGGTGTTTTTTGAGAAGGTCGCCTTTTTCTGTTTTCTAAACACACCATCTTCATAGACCGATGAATCAATCGTTATTAAACCATCCACTTTTTTATTGGAGACCATTATCTTCATTGTATTTTTATTCATGTGCCCAATCCATTGAAGTCAAATTATAGCATGGGATTTAGTGGAAGGCAAACAGATTCTATTCTTGCACGTTGTCACATAAAGAGTTGGAACTCGCTTCCCTCGATCAACCATCAAAGAACCCGCTAATCTTTCATTGATCACTACCAAACATGATAATTGGGTATCGCTGGAGTTGCAACCCAAACGGGCTGCTAATGGTAAACGAGCCTCCATCGTGAATTACCTGACCGCCCCCTCGCCGCGCCGCGCACCGACGCCACCACCGGTACCTATCCGTTTCCGCCACAGTCTCCTTCGCCCCTTCCAAACTCCTCAACTCGTCTCCGATTGGTCGACAGCTGCAGTGACCTGAAGCTATGCCGACGGCCGACGGTCCCGATTCTCAGATCCTCGAGGAGGAACAACACCAGCCGCAAGAGCAGCATGAACAAGTGAATCAAGGTCTTTGGTTCTGTGTTCGCGTTGTGTTTGTGGTGATATGTTTGGGTTAGGTTTGGGAAAGAGGAGAAACGTAAGAAGTGTGAGTGAGTGGAAACCCTAATTGATAGATAGTGTTGATAGGTTTTGATGATTGATATCGAGACTAGTGCGATATGATACAAAACAGTAATTGTTTGGACTTTTGAAGTGTGTTAGAGTTCGTCATGTGTTCGTACCGTGTAACCGTGTTTAAGCTTTCGCTAAAGTTGGTTCCTTTGAGTTGTGTTGGAGTGGATTTGGAAATGCTTGTACAACGTGAAATGTTTTACTTTAAAGCCATCGGGTTGCTGTAGTAGTGTTTGTTGAGGATTGTTTGGTTGTGTGGTTCATTAGACTGAACTAATTAGGTTTGTTCAATGAAAAGCGAAAACCTTTTTTTTTTATTGCTTGTGGAGTGAGAGATGACATGTTAAGATGAGCTAGAGATCACGTACTTTTAGGTCTTGTTTGTGTGCAAGGTATTGGATTACTTGTCCTCTGAGCAGTAGGTTAAGTATTACATTCACATCTCTTCCTCAGAAGTGAGGACTGCTCACTCCCGTGTGTGGTGATGTTTGTTTTGCAATTCAAATTGACCTCGTATGGACAAAAAAAATATTAACGAATCACACTTGAAGATGAACAATCTGTCAAAACAGTTGGTGGAATTCATGATCGACCTATATACCTCTACTGACTCATGTGAAATGTGAATTTCTTCAAAAAGAACTTCGCCTGCCTCTTTTTTGTGCTCTAAATTTATGTCAACTTGGGAGAAGAACTTTTGGTGCTTTATTTGAAGTTAAACCATGTCTCTCTTCATTCAGGCGCAACAAGTGAAGTGGATCCTTACTCTCAAGCTGGATGGTATGTTCTTGGCGAGAATCAACAGATCATTGGGCCATATGCTACTTTGGAGCTGCAGGGTGAGATTTTCCTTTCACATCTGTAAGTCTTGAACCCCATGTCATGCACAAGTTACCATTTTGTACATTTTCAAAAAAGTTGTAAATGTTGAGCACTATTTGTTTTATGTTACTCCCTTTTCTGTGTATATACGCATATCCATTGTATTAAAGTAACCTGGATGGCAGAGATCTGAGTTACCTGTAATAGATGGGAGACACTGCTTTTGAGTTTGGAAGACTTGATTACATTTCCCACTAACTGTATTAAAAAAAAGCCCATTAACCTTCCGTTACGGAAACATGGTTATTACAGATGGAGTTTGAAGTGAAAATATTGCTGGAGACTTGGAGTAGTTGATGATTGGACTAATTCTGATGCATGATGCTCTAGTGATTTATATTATGAGAGGATACAGAACAACACCATGGCAAAGACTAATCCAATAGTCATGAAAAGAAAGTACTCTTTTTTTTCCTTTTTCTTTTTGTAGAACTCTGATGGGATTTTTAAAGTTGCTTGATTCAAGGGTCTCCGACTGTCCGGCAGGATATATGTAAAGCCCTTGGCTATAACAGCTAATGTTTTTCTTTGCTAAAGCTCACACATGGTCATCTTCACACATTTCATTGTGTGTTTCTCTAGTCTCTGAGATACAAATGCTATTAGGCCATTAAGTTCATCAGAGTGATTCCATTTTATCAGGGCAGTGGGAAGTCTATTAGTAGCAGGTATAGGACTAGAGTGCATAAGCCAACTGCTACGATTATCTTCGCTAAGGCTCCTATCTAATTGAATTATTAGTTGATGATTACAGAACCCTCTCTATCTGTTATGCCTTATGCGCTGAGATTGATGTCATACCTGGTTCAAATATCTAGTATCTGGTCCATACTTGTTGAAGCTTGTTTTTATGTAACGTATCTTTGTCTGAACTATTGAAATTTCCTATTTTGATGGTTCTTTGTCAAGGTGCTTAAGTCTTAAGCATAAAATACGTCATGCTGGCGATTTTTTTATTTTTTATTTATTAATTTTTTTGTTGGTTGGATTTTGATTTACTTGGTTGGGCTATGTACATTGCTTTCGTGATAGGGCACATAGTAGCAGGAAGCATCCCCGAGGATACGCTTGTTTGGTGGGAAACTCAACAGGATTGGCTGCCACTGTACTCTCCTGAATTGAGACCACTACTCTTCCGGAAGGACACAGAATACCAAAGTTCAGGTTTGAAATTTTCACTTTTCTTTTTTAATTTCAAGAAGAAGGAAATCACCTTCTCTTTATCTTATGCAGTGCCTCCCAGTGACTATGAATTCAAGAAATGGCAGAAGGAAGTAAAAGAGGCTGAAGCTGAAGCAGAAAATACTGGAGTTGTTGGTTTTGATGATCAGGAAAAGCCTTCCACACCGCCAGAAGGGGAGGAAGAATTTACTGATGATGATGGAACAGTGTACAAGTGGAACCACAACCTTCGAGTATGGATACCTCAGGTCTGTGCTTGGATTTTTGTGTTTCTATGTTGATGTGCTGATTAGTTGGTTTCCAGATGGAGTAGTTTAAGTATTTTGTTTGATTGTGCATCATCCTGGATGTTTTCTATTAACTTCTAGCTGCAGTAATTCCTTGATTCTAATAATTTGCAGTCTGCTTAAAAGTTATTGTCAAAGTATTTTTTCTATTGTGTTTTGTCATGTTGACTCCTTCCATAAGCTTGTTGCTACTTTTGCGCTCAGCCAGATCTCTGTTTGGAATGCTATAGCTTTAGCCTTTAGCATGGTAGAATTGAGTCGCATTTTGAAACACAGATTTATCGTTAGGTGTTCCCAGTGGCACTTATGATGCGAAACCGGACTAACCATGGGGTCATTTTAAAGATACGAGGACTTCTTGTGCTAGCTACTCATTTGCCGCATTCTATTCTTCCAAGCCCCCCCCCCTCCCCCTGGCAGCGTAGTTCTTCTTTCTATTGCACCCTTTTCACCAATGAGAAATGCTGCAGACTGCAGAAGCTTTAAATGAGAATGTTGAAATTGGATTTTACTAAGAACATCAGGTACCAAATAAAAGAAAAATTGTGTGTTTATATATATATATATGAGTTAATAAGTCTGTAGTAATATTTTTGCACTAGATTTAGGTAGTTGTTATTCTACATAAACTTGTTCTAAATCAACGACTTTTTGCAATTTATGCTGTGTCGTAGGATGAAGTAAATAGAGATGCGGGATACGCCCTTGATGATATGATTTTCTTTAAAGAAGAGGAGGTTTTTCTCACTGTGAGTGCTGAAGATGCCCTCCTTAAAGCGAAGGAAGTGAATGGTTCCACCGAGGATGTGAAAGCTGACGACTCAAAGATTTCTTCCAAAAGAAAGCAGCCCGAAAAGAATGCTGATAAAAAAGCGAAATTAGTTGTACGTGCAATCAAATTTATCCTTTTTGCAATTCATTTTTTTGTATGGTTCTTTCATCATTGTCATGTCCTTTTTATATGGTTTGATTTCCTCCCATTACCCATAAGCTTGTGATTCTGCACATGATATATTTGTTTGTGAAAATTCATGTTGTTAGGTTTTTGCTTACATAATGCAACCATAATATATCGTGTTTGCTCATTGCATTGATAACTTTTAATCAGGAGGCCAATAAGCCACCAGATAGTTGGTTTGAATTGAAAGTGAATACACACGTGTATGTGACCGGTTTACCAGTAGATGTCACGCTTGAGGAGGTATGTATCCTGGAAGTAATTTTTATATTATTTCTTATCTACAATCTGTCAAGTTCTTTACGGCTCTCTGATCTTTTTGCTCATGTTCCATGCATGACATACATTTGCTTCTCTTTTAATGATTTGTAATGTGCAGGTAGTCGAGGTTTTCTCCAAGTGCGGCATAATAAAGGAGGTGTGAAACTTCATTCCGAACTACTGAAAATAGATAGATTCATGCTTGCTTCTTGTCTCTATTTCCAAGTCGGTGAAAGAAATCTATTGCCAGCAGTCTTTATGCTTAGAAGTTGCTCACTAGTTCTCTTTCAGAATTTCCAACGTTTCGTGGTTATACGTCCTGCAATTTTTCTTTTTTATCTAAGAAATATTTCTGTTGTTACCCATCAATCTGTCTGAACCTTTTTCTCAATATAAGCAGGAACATCGCCCTTCTTTCTTTTCTCCTTGAATGGTCATGTGTTTGTGCCTTCAGTTTTTTTCTTTTGAAATATTTTTCAATGGCTGTTCTGTCAAATGGTGAGTGGATTGTATTGGGTTCTCTGCTCTTTTTCAAGTCAGGCCAACATGTGGTCTAGTTGGGTTTCTTGATATGCTGAATTCTGTTCCATTTGGAACTTATAATATGTGTGATATTATAGGATCCGGAAACCAAAAAGCCTCGTGTAAAGATCTATGTGGACAGAGATACAGGAAGAAAAAAGGGTGATGCACTTATAACCTTTCTGAAGGTATACACTGGTTCCTTCTTTGAAAGTCTTCTCTCTCCCCTTACCCTTCCCCCCCCCCCCCCCCCCCCCCCCTTTCCCCTCCCCCCCCCCCCTCCCGGTGCCGTCCTCTCATTGTTGGTGATTCCAGTGTCTCGCATTATTCTTTCTTTTGATTTTCCTTGCATAAGGAGCCATCAGTGGCGCTTGCTATCCAACTTTTGGATGGGGCACCATTGCGGCCTGGAGGAGAGGTGCTAATGTCTGTAACCCAGGCGAAATTTGAACAGAAAGGTAGCATTTCACCCTGATGCCTCATGAATTTGACATTTTATTGTTGCATAAATGCTGAAACATTCGACTGTATGGTGTCTGAATTGATTAGAATAAAAAGCCTACAAAATCATGTGGGATGGAGCTGTTTTGTGGAATCCTTTTCATAATGCCAAGTGTGTTTTGTACATCCTCAGGGGATAAGTTTAATCCTAAACAAACTGATAACAAGAAGAAGAAGAAACTGAAGAAGGTCGAAGATAAGATGCTTGGCTGGGGTAATTTTCCTGTCTTGTCTTGATCTCTGATATATGATTGCAATGCTTTACCCACGTTTGACATTATGGTACTCCCTCCGTCCTAGATAAATTGCGACACATTATTAAAAATTAATATCCTACATAAATTGCAACACTTCCATAATTGGTAACCTTGAAATGATCAAAAGTCCAAACTATCCCTATTTATATCACATCAACTCTTCTTGCGATGGACATGTAACCTCATGCATGGTTAATTTGCTACTGTGGACGTGCAAACTCGTGCATGGTTATTGTGCTGCTAATATATCTAAGGGTCTCCAGTGGCCTTTGTCTGACAACCACGCTTATGGGCATGGATATGATTTCATTTGTTTGATTCACCAATAGCGTGGCGTTAAGATTGATATGATACAGTGATAGTTCGTATGAAATAATGCTGTGGTCGTGTAAACTCATGCATTGTTTTTTTTTTTCTCTCTTGCTGTGGCTTGTGTTCTCTTCCATAACCGTATTTGCTTAGAACTATGAGCATGTTTTTTCCTGATATGTTGTTGCCCCTCAATTGTTCTTAATTTGTGGCTCTGTTAGGTCTTATGCAAGTTGCTGTTTTATGGTTCAGGTGGCCGTGATGATGCAAAGCTTATTATACCTGCTACCATCCTCCTGAGCAATATGTTCATTCCTGCAGAAATGAGCGTAAGCATAGAGAGCGCATTTCCTTCATTCCTGAGTCAAATTGGATGTTCACCATGGACCGTTGGAAGTGCAAAACTTCGTTGTTCGATTCGTTTTCCCCCTTGAGGGTCAAGTATAGGGATTATTCCTGTTATCACAAGTTTCACCTTTTCTTTTCTGGGTTTTAATAGTATCCTTTTCCTATGCAAAATAAGATAAAAACAAAAACTCACTGCTGGCTGCATACCCTTGTGTTTTGTGCTGGACGATGTACAATACCCCATGAACCACTCGATCAGTGGCAGTTTGTCATTTACCTTGGTTGCACCAAGTAGTCGAGCATATAGGAAGTAGTCCATATTGTCTATTCATTGATATGCTACTTATTCAAGGATTTGTGACTTGGCCTATTGGATCTGTTTTTGCTGCTGGTTGAAAGTATCTTGATATTTGCAGGCAGACCCAGACCTATGCAAGGAGCTTGAGGAAGACATTCGAAATGAATGTGCAAAGTTTGGACCGGTGGATTCAGTCAAGGTAAACTGTTCGATACTTTTGTTGAGCTTTCAACTCGCTCTTTAAAATATTACTTAACTGTATTATGGTTCTGTGTCAGCCCCATTGAGTTGTGGTTCTGTCTTATGTCAGATTCGCTGATATTTTGCTTTTGCAGGTCTATGAAAATCACCCAAACGGTGTGGTATCTGTCAGATACAAGGATAAGAATGATGCACGGAAATGTATAGAGTTGATGAATGGTAGATGGTAAAGTTTTCCAACACTTGACTTTTTATTTTACGACTATGTTCAGGTAAACCTTGTAGATGCTTCGTGTTCAGGAGTCACACTCCTGGCTAATTTATGGAAGTTGACTTGTCTCCACTCCTTGATGATCAATCTCATCATACACCCCTTGTAAACGAGTGGGTGGTATCTTGCCTTCTTTGTTCTGTTGACCTATGTATTGTTCTTTTGAGCTTTCATCATCATTAACAAGTCTGGCAGATGTCCCTGCAAAAGGTCACTAAAAAACTTCTTTGAAAGGTTGTGAGGTGCTTCAAATTTTTTTAAAATGATTTATAAAGGTTGGATGTAGGGTTTAGTGAACGTTCGAACGGTTTTCTCTAGTCTTGCTTAATCTTAAGTGGGAAACTTTCAACTAGCAGTTGAAAGGCTTTCGATCCCATTTTTTCCATAATATTTGCCCTCGCATGTGTCTTTGCACGTACAAACCCTATTGGATGTTACCTGCTGTCGTCCATGCAAATGGATAAGTAACTCTTCTATGGAGTTCTTCGCATGTGGCCGCAATTATCTTACATCATTAACCCATCTTTATGCACATTATTCAGATTTCCAGTGCAATTGTTGGTGCTAGTTCACCTACAGCTTCTTCTTTCCTTAACCGAGTAGCAATTCTACCTTATGCTTGACTTGAGAAAGCACTATAGGTATAAATTTGATTTCTCGTCTTCAGGTTCGGTGGAAAACAGATAAATGCTGTTGAAGATGATAGCTCTATCGATCATTCTAAGATTCGTGATTGTGAAGTTGAGGAAGAGCGTTTGGAGAGGTTTTCGGCTGCAATCGAGGCTGATTGAACTGATGGAGAACATCTTGGCTCAAATGAAAGACACTGGAACCAGAGAGGAAAATGCAGCAGTAACTATCGACACGGAAGTTGCAATTTCAATCTCGTCTCATATAAGTTCTCCAGATGATCGCAATTAGTGTCTCGTAAGATGAGAGGATGTCGCCCGGGATCTCTACACTCCTTGAGAATTGACAATTTTGTCGGTGTTGCTAGAAAAAATTATTACGCTGATGAGATGTTAATGTATTAGCTGAGTTGACCAAACCTGTGGCTGCTTCGTGATGCCTAATTTGTACTTAAAATAAAGAGGAATTTAAGTTTAAGATTGCTCGATGACAAAGTGCATGTCACTGTTTCCATTGTTTCTTTTTGTAAGCAATGACATGCTAATTTACTCCTTCAATGGAAAAGAAAACTTTGCGATGTTCGTTCCGTAACTAATGCATTGGGTACGAGACTTGGAAAGTGACGCGTTGAATGTACTCTTCTTGAAATGATCCCTCAACCACAATATCGATGGAACAGAAGTTTGAGTTTCCAGAGATAAAATTTATCTAATACATCGAGGGTATAAAACTTAGAAAGTCAATGTTTAGTTGCAGAAGCACTTTTTCCATCCTATATATTTTACCATTTTCAAACAATATGATAGAAACTTGGGATGAAAAAAATATATATTAATAATATAGAGATGACAATGTATGGATAGCATATATTTAAACAGCGAAAAAGGAATGAATGTTTGGACACACAATGTATTAAATAATGATATAATGGTTAATATTTAAAGATACGAATAGATAATCAAAATTAAAACATGATAATTAATCTCAATCCTTCATCTTTATTATTCTATTTTTAACTGTTAAATTTTTGCTTTGACACACAACCCCTAAATCCATTTAAAAATTCAACATTCAAGCACAAGTTAGCAGGAAGAAGGCAAAAGAACTTCTATAGTTCTATTTGAATCAAGTAAATGTACTAGCGAACGTGATACTAGAAAATATATAATGATTAGAATATTCGTTCAGGCATGGTGACGAAAGATTAACCTCCTGATGTACACAAAGATCACATGTAGATATCCTCGTCATGACATTCGACCAACTAAAGCAAGTAGCCAGGTCTACGCCAACATGAAACAAAAACCAACCGTTCAAACAGAATACCAGATGATAAGACACAAAAGTTAGGTTACAAATTTGGAACCATAGAAGGACGTCAGTCGTCTCCTTGTGTCCATATTTTCACGGTCCGGTCAGAACCCAGAGCACCGGAAGCGATCATATTCTTCGTAGGGTGGCAAGCGACCGATATGACCGTGTCCGTATGGCCCTCCAACTTTTGAACAATCTTTCTCGTCTGCAATTCCCATAAGTACACACAATTATCCTCTGAACCGCTGAGGATGTACTTCCCATTGGTCACCGAGAATGCGGAAGAAATACAATACTTTGAGTTGGCATGACCAGTGTATGTCTTCAGGAACTTCCCAGTTGAGTAGTTCCAAAGTCTCTGCAGAAATCGACAAAGATAAGTTCATTACGCAAATCAACAAGTAACAAGATCAAACAGAAGCAACTATTAATCCCTGAAAATGCATATTGATAATTCACAACTGTTACTGGGATGGATAATTCAGCTAACTAGTACTTAGTTTTACTGTAAGATCCATACTCAGAAGGGACAAGCTTGAACTGTTATTCAGGCATTCATGTCAAGGATGCCTTGGCCAAGGCCTGAATCTAGCGGAAATAGTCCATAAAATCTCCTTCTCCTCCGTCACTAGTGAGAGCCTCAAGCATTGGGTGCAGATGTGCGACATGATACCTTTCAACCACATTGTATTTGTAAAGATCGTAACACAAGTAAAAATGGGCTTATCAGGATTCAAGATCAATAAAAAAACACTTGCTAGTTACTAGATGCAAAATGCATGCCAAGAATCTAAAGAGGTTCGCTACTTTGTTTCCAAATGTACAGTGGAGTTCATATGCTTTAACCCAGAAATAGAATATTGCCACTCTCAATAAGCACGTGCTACATAGCTGAAGAAAAAGAAGAAATTCTGGCAGACTAGCACTTTTCATACAAAACCAGGCAGCAGAGCTAAATTTGATAGCTCGTCTACATATAGTTTTCATCTGGTAGAGACTTCTGGCAAGCTCTTCCAAGAAAGCATAACAAGAGAAATGCAGAGTCATGGTGTTACCCGAAGGCATGTTTTTATGAAGTATCATGATGAAATACATCACGAGTAAACAGTGCCATACACAGAACCTCACACCTTTTCTACAGCCATTGATTCAATGTGAAAGACGACAAAGCCAGTTGTGGAACTCTACTGGTTGTACTATTCGGTTAAAAAGTATAACTAGAACCCCATGGTCACACTTGTGATCCAAAAAAAAAAGCTTCTTTTTAACTTCCAGCATACAGAAAAACACAGGTATTTTTCATCCGTACATGACTAGAACACACTCCAAGTTCACCTACTGGAAATAGCTTAGAAGTCTCAACTAATAGATATGCTTCTTATCCAGCATAAGAATACAGTTCTTTCAAAGGGCGAAGCTTGTGTATCGAAAGAATAATGATGAACAGGCTTCTGTGACAAGGAACGGAAGGCAAAAGACGCTACGTGGTTAAGAATATCTTACAGTAAATATAATTGGTCATGCATGAATAGTACACTTACAGTGAGGAGTTAGAAAATGCTAATGGCTCAAAATAATATTCGTCAAATGTATTTTGTGTAAGTTGCATTTCCTGTGGCATGGACATCTAAAGGATATTCCACTTTAAGTCGTGCCAGCAGTCCAAAACAAAGTGTAAACTCTCTAGAACACACCAAGGCTATCTTAACCATCGGACCTGCTTGAAATAAGTAAGCGAAACTTCATAGGCTCATAGTCCCATGATGAGTTGAAGTAAGAAAACACTGCAACCTGTTTAACATGATGAACATGCCAACAAGCTATAATCAGCAGTTCAATTCCAGAGGATTTCTTCATGATAAAAAAAAATCCAGAAAACCAATAGACTACTAGTATCCGAAATAAGACCTAGTTACAGCCTAATCCGGGCTTTCCCTTAAGTTATCTTTCTCAAATCTCGTCCTTTTTTACAATCAACAAACCTAGGTTCTCGTACAGCAGCCAATTTCAATCACTTCAACTGTACTAAGGCTATTTTTTTATTTAAAAAAATCAACCATTCCTCGCCAAGCTGAGATGAACCATTTATCTAAAACTCAAGCCTCGAGCTTTTTCACCAAGCCGAGATATGCTATCTAATCTAATCTTTAACACAAGGCTCAAGCTTTTTTCCTCAAGCTGAGATATACCATCTATCTAAAACACAAGGCTCAAGCTTTAGTACCGAGCTTAGATATACTATCTATCTAAACCACAAGGCTCAAGGCTTAAGTACCGAGCTTAGATATACTATCTATCTAAACCACAAGGCTCAAGCTTTTTCAGCCAGCGGAATACTATCTAAAACTCAAGCTATGAGTAAGTCTACAACACAAAATCAGCTGAAAAATTAGGCATTTTGATCAGTGCTTCATTGGTTGAATTGCCTACCCCATTAACTGCAAATGCTACTGATATCCTGCAAACCATGGTAAAATTCACCTTAAACTCTCAAAAACACTACCAGTAATGAGAGAAAAGGAAAGGCAATAGTCCGCGCAACTCCATCAAATGCTTGGTCCAAGGACGACGAGATATACGCAGTCTATCAATCGCAATGAATATCAAACCCCAGACCACATTGTTGGAGAAAGTATTCCTCACCAGCGTATTATCCAGCGTCCCGACAAGAATAAACTTCCCGTTGGGCGAAAACCGGGAAAATGAAACCGGCGGGTTCTCATCATCAATCAACGTCTTCACACAATGTCCCGTCCCGACATCCCAAACCCTACACAACCCATCATAACTACTCGACACAACCAGCTTCCCCTCCCGATCAAACCCGACACTCGTGACCGGATCCGAATGCGCCGGCAACACCCGCAAACACCTCCCCGTCTTGACATCCCAAACCCTAACCGTCTCGTCGAACCCGCCCGAGACGATCATGTTCCCCTGAGGGTTAAAATCGACGCAGAAGACGTAGCTCGTGTGTCCCCTGAGGGACATAATCGGGGCCGTCGGATTATGAGAGATGTCATAGAGAGATATTGTGGTGTCGTCGGAGGCGAGGGCAAGATGGCGGGCTTCGGCGGAGGAGAAGGCGAGGTCGGAGAGGCCGAGGGAGTGGTGGCCGGAGATGGAGACAAAAGGGGTGGTGAAAGTGGTGGAGTGGATGCGGGCGGTGGTGTCGGCGGAGGCGGAGGCGAGGAGGGAGCCGTCTGGGGAGAACTTGAGGGAGGAGACGGCGTTGGAGTGGGGTGAGAGGGTGTGAGAGAGGGTGTATGGGGTGAAGGTGAGGGTTGGGTCTGGTGGGTGGTGGCGGGGTGTGGTGGTGGTTGTGGAGATGGGAGCTTCGAAGGTGGCGGTCATGGCGTCGGCGACGGAGGGTGGAGTTGTATGATGTTCGGGGAGATCAGAGGTTAGATGCATAGGGAATAGTCCCTCCCTTCAAAATAAATTATAGAAAATATCCATGTAATATGAGCATTAAAAAGTTATTTAATTTTATGTTATTTTATGTAAATATCTTTTATGATATTATAGGAATAATTAAATGAATTGTGGATGGTAATATTAGAAAAATAAAATAAAAAGGGTTAGATATGTGAATGATTAGAGAAAAAATAATGATGATAATGTGATATAAAGTAAGGATAATATTGATATTTTAACATCAAAATCTTATTAAATTAAAAAACATGATAATTTATTTGGGACATTCATTTTTAATAATATGTTATAATTCATTTCGAATGGAGGGAGTGTTAATTATTTTTTGAAAAAATATCAATTAACCCCTCAATTATCATTTAATTATTTTTTATCATTTAAATTATAGAAATAATCATTTAATCATTCTAAACTTTGAAAAATCTTAATTTTTGACATGATCCATGAAAATATTTTTTTTTACAAAAATCCCGTGGAAGGCATTAGCATATTTCCAAAAGAAAAAACTATCCGAAAAGACCACGTAACCAAATTAATTATCATGAAATACTACTCTTTTTATTTCCCATAAAGTACCTCTTATCATTTTTTTTTGAGATTTTCTTTAAATGGAGTATCATTTTGTGTGATTTTTTAAGAACTGATTTTATTCCTTTCTTTTCTATTTTGAATTTCAATCTCGCGTTTTGAAAAATTCACTAGCAGAATCTCGTCGACTATTGCCTTCTTCTTGTTCGAACATTCTCTTTTTTCTCTCATTCTCTATCAAAGGTTCATTCATATTGAATTCCATGTAACAATACAGTTTATAATAACTTGCAAGCCGACTGGATGAGGGATCTTGCTGTTAGCATCCCTTCCCTGCTGGAGCAAGGAATCCAAGTTTTGATATATGCTGGAGAAGATGATATAATTTGCAATTGGCTTGGTACCATTCATTTCATTGTTTTCCTATCCTCAACTATTTTACCTTGTGTACATCTGTTTGTATTATGTTCTCGACGCAACTGAATATTTGCTCATTATTGGCTTTTCATTGCTTGATCGAGTAGGAAATTCAAGATGGGTACGTGCCATGAAATGGAGTCGAAAAATAAAATTCGCATCAGTTAGTGAGGTTGTTTTTCAAGTAGACGGCTTTGTCGCGGGATTATGGGCCTCTTAGTTTCATCAAGGTTTATTCATTTCTTCTCTGCTCTACCCTATCAGTATCTGACGTTAACAAGGATGCATATTTACTGTTTGTGTTCGAATGAGTTCTTGTTCCATGATGACCTTCACAGTATATCCGATTTTATTACAGTACGTCTTCTTCATTCATTTCAACTTTTTCTTTTTGATCACAGTACGTGTTTGGATGCCACTCTTGTCGGGTTGATGATGACGAATATGGTTCTTAGTCGATTCGAGGACGACGAATCCAGTGTGAGGTTAAGTGTATGACGTACTAACGACGGTTGTCGGTTAAGGTTGATGAGGATGATGACGTACTAACCTGCAATCCAGTACGTAAGCGAGGCTGACGATGATTTTCAACTAGACGTAGATTTAGATTTGAAATTAATATTTTTTAAGAAAGCTAATATCTAATGCAATCAATGATAGTTTTGTTAAGAAAATAAATATGGTGAACAAATATTTAACATGGAAATTATTGGAATATATATTGATGGGATATCTATTGCAAAAAAACAAGATGAGATATTTCTGTGTTATTTATTCTCTTTATGGATAACTAGGGAGAATTCTTCCTTTCCAAAATTGAGGGGAGTTATGAACAAAACGTTAAAAGTTTAGGGGTTATACACTTTTTTCCTCCTATGTTTTTTTTTTGTTTTTTGTTTTTTGTTTTTAGAAGTAGGCAATGAAACTTTGACGAGTGAAATCAAATTGTCAAGAACGAAGGAAATATGATGTTGATATTATATATTATTAGAAATTAATGAAAAATATAAATTAAATAATTAAGAAATTTTAAAAAAAAGTTCATCGTTGTATGTGTTTAGCAACACACAATCACATAACTTGTATATTATTAGCACACAAAAAAAACTCCATTTTCAAAATTTTTAATTAATCGTCAATTCTCCATAATCAATTTTTAATCTTTTTTTAAGGAGCAATTTTTAATCTTAATAATTGAGTGAGGAAATAAATTATTTAGAAATTATCAAAAGTGATCTTATTTATCAACAAGTCGTGTCTACGATTTTTTTACTATTAAGTTGTCAATAATAATTTATATTCTAGTTTGTCCTCATTTAAATTTAGAAAATAATTTATTTAATCCAATCAAATAACTAAAAAAGAAAAATAATAACTCCCATTCCCATTTTAACACTTGCAATATTCTCTCCATTCTACTCGACCAAGCCGGAGACGAGACGAGGACGATGACTTCGTAAGACGACAGTGCGGTTTCTGAATAAGAACAGTGACCAATTCATTGAGAACAGTGCGAGCGTTCTCGATGATGAGGATCACCCATACCATGAAGGCTAACAATCAAGGCAATTTATGCATTTATTTGAAACATTGAAATATATCGTCTAATAGCATTGTTGGGATTTAATATCATATGAAGTGCATATAACATGTATGATATGATGACATATTAAAAATATAAATTTTTATTATTTTAATTTTAATTATTAAGCTAATTGATTATCGAGATTTGAGTTAAAAATCAAATCTGATTTTTTCTATAAAATCTGACAGAGTTTGAAAATACATGATGAAAAATATATCTCTTTACTCTTTCTTATTCAACCTATCTCTAAAGGAATCCCCTACGTCCTCGGAGAAGAGTACAATCGTTTGATGAAATCAAGGAGGTTTATTACTTCATGCAGGTCCATGTTATTCCGCTGTTTGATTCTTGATGATAAATTAATAAGTCAAATACCCTTGATTATTTAACATTGGTATGAGAACAAGTAACATGAAAAGTCGCCTTAAAATTGATTTCATTGTCTGCTTTAACGTAAGATAAGAACTGAATCTATTATGTGTCAAGTAAACATCCTTGGTGAATTCGAGATTAATAATTATAGGATATTTATTTGATTTGGTGAAGTAATCTGGACGTTTGTAGATGATTGTGTGTTGCTGTTTAGTTAGATTACAAGTTCCGTAATCAGAATAGCAACTTCTGTGTGATGAGATATATTTAAAAAAAGAAGTGCTAATGTATATTTAAATGACAATGTGTGCAATATGAACGACTCGTTCTATACATTCATGACAGCAAATGGATTGTCCATTGTTAATGTATATATCCACCATGCTCCTGTTTATTGATTTTAATTAAAAAAGATTTTTATATGTAATCATTTCAAATATTAAAAATTTATAAAAAATCATCTCAAATCTTCGCACGTAAAAAACACTATCCAAATTATATGAAATTTATATAATAATTTTTGATATTTTTTCTTTTTTTCCTTGTTTACTATTTCATTTTTACATCCAAAAAGACGATTAATGACCGAATTAGAGAAATTTAATTAGATAACTAAGATTTGAAAAAAAGAAAAATTGACGAAAATGAAAAAAATAATGTTAAAACAACAAACTTTTATACAAATAGATGAAAAAATTACGTTGATGAATAGATTAGATAAGAGAAAAATAAAAAATAAAAAGGTTCAAGATAACTGTTTAGTAACGATAACAGTTATTTTGAAAATATCATATAAAGTGAGTAGTATTTTTGAAAATATCATATGATTTGAGTAGTATTTTTATAAATATGAAGATTTAAGATGATTTTTTAATAAATATTTAGGATTTGAAGTGATTATATTTAAAAATCTAAAATAAAAAGAAAAAGAGACTGGTACGTGAGTGTGAACATCCTAGATAGGTGGATATGTATAGATGTTGCATCACAAGTGTTTGTGATGGGGATGGAGGGAGTAAATACTTATCAGATGCATCATTATCTTGCAGCTTACTGGTGACATAAACAAGATGATTGCATTACAGAGATTGCTAGAACCCTACGGCATCAGTGCATGACATGATGCATTTTGTTTTGTTCGCTTGCATATAATTGCCTTAAATTACCAAGGCTGCCCTTTGTTCATATGCCAATTAGGATTCCTCTCTAGTGGAAAACATTCTATGCTACCTTGTGGAGCCAGTGAGCCATTCCTTGTAGAACGGACTCCAACCCTGAGGTTTAGCTAGTTGGTCTCCTGATATTGCTGTGAGCATAACAGGGGTTCGAATCATGCCCCTGCTTGCCTTTTACAGTACTACTCATACTTCCATCTTGTATACGAACTATCAAAAACTAAAACTGAAGGAATGCCAGATAATGTATTATCTAGGTATCGACGACTGCAAGACCTTAGCATGGGTGTGCCAGAAGAATTTGAAAACCTGTCGTTTGCTATATGTCTTTGATGCTATATGCTGTAGTGAGTCGTCAATTAAATTAACCATCTAATGTTGTCCCTATGTAATAGTAGAGTAGGAGCTGAAATATGAGGGGTAATGTTAAATGCGGTTTAGAAGATCCCATTAATGAGTAATCGCTTGTCGCTTTAAACTCAGGTGTTATGTAGTAGGTAACTTTGAATACACTATTTGAGTTTATACATCAACTTATTATTGGTCATGTCTCGGTCTCGGTGATTCTCCGACTGATGTAAGCATACACGAGTGATATTATGAAACGAGAATTCTATAATTGAGTAATATTCTTTCCGCTCCAACATGTATTGTTGTTCAATGAGGGCCTTGGAAAAATGCTATGAAGATTTTCTCGGTTTAAAGCTCTTCAACTCAATCACGCATCAAAACCAAAACAAGAAAGTATTACAGAGAAAATGCAGAATTTTACTTATCAGTTGGATAATGTATCTCCCAGGTGTGTACAGGTATCATTTAAAAAAGAAAGTTACTCAAAACAGAAATATGCAGATGACTCTCCAACTGACTACGCGATAGATCCCTCTTCATTGATCAAAATCGGATCATGTTCATTTAGCTGCTGTAGGGTGGTGGATGAGGCATGTCCTTGACAATGCCGCACTTTAGAGCATAGTCGGGCATGTTGTACTCGTCCCTGAGGGATCGCTCCGGCGACAGGACGCTGGCATACAGCTGCTGCCCCAAGTAGCTCCTCTCCAGGCTCTCCGATCTGATGTTCCACATACCGCAGTTATCAAAGGTCAGCAGGATCGCTGCCCATGATTTCGGGTACACCTGGATTGTGTACCTGCTCACAGTGTCGAGCAGGTTGTAGTTTGCCCTCCTTGCAGGAGTCCAGGTTCCCACCTCGATGCTGCAATCATAAAGATACATAGATCTTAACGGTTGCATACTCCGCTGTGTTATGTCTTGAACAATGTTTACATGCTTGTGAATAAAAGGTAAAAGAATGTACTTACGCGACAGGGAAGAAAGAGTATCCATCGACATGCCAAGACTGGACGCCCTTCTCGTGGTTCTCAAAGATGACCTCGACGAAGTTCCTGAACGTGGTGTTGAGAACAACCGGGCTAATGGTGACCTTGTGGTTGGCGTCAATGTCAGCTGGTGGCTGGTCAGCGATTGTATCATACTTGAACACCTTGTCAGCAATGCCGTAGTACTCAGCAAGCTTCAAGGGTGTCGCAGAGTCGACATGGGAGGCGCCGTTGATGGCATAGCGAAGCTTCCCATCAACTGTTGCAACAGTGTTGGCGAGCTTGATTGTCCTGGTGATGTTGATCTTGCCATAGTGGAATGAACCCTGAGGGTTAGGCCTGGCCGCGCTGGCGGTCAGGTTCCACCTGAAGGTCCTGAACTGATTCAAGGACCACGCCCAGCTGACCGGAGATTCAGGAAGGACCGGTGAAGCTATGCCATTGCCATTGGCATAGCGGATCCTGCCGGTTGCCTTGAGATGGTATTTGGTGAACCTGGTGGATGCCACCATGTAGTAATCCTTAGGTTCCTGGTCAGCTGTGACGAGGACCGAGTAGCATTGCCCCAAGTGGATGTCAAGGGAATCATATAGTGCCTGTTGGGTGTGTGAGCCCTCAATCTCAACCAGCTTCATGTTGTGGCCTTGAATCCTGAAGTTGAGTGAGTTCCTCATCCCAACATTGCAAATCCTGTACCTGTATGTCTTCCCGGGCTTCATCACAAATAGCGGCTCCTCCTTCTCTTCACCTACAATTCCTCGCTTGCCGTTCATGAGCACGCCATTGGGCTTCCCGAGGGACTTACCGCTGTCTAGTTGTTTCCTCAGCTCAACGTGGCCTCTAGAGTACCAATCCCCGATCAAGACGGTGTAATCATCTTCAGGATCAGCAAAAGGGACGGGGATCAACAGACGGCTGTTGATCCTTAGGCCACCGAATCCTCCTGCAGCCTTTTGGAAGCCGAGGGTCGGGTAGTAGTAGAAGCTTCCGATCTGATCCTTGACCTGGAATCGGTACGTGAAGTTTGTTCCCGGTAGGATAGGACACATGGTTCCTGGAGTACCATCTTGCCATGAGTTCTTCCTCTGCTGGATCCCGCTCCTATATGCATAAACCAAATCATGTACCCCAATATGATGACTCTTAAGACCAAATAGATGAAAATGATCACCAATGTGCGTAAGAACGTATGAAATCACATACCATGAGAAAAGCAATGGCTCATCGAGATTGTTGAACACGTTGAGGACGATATTGTTGTTGGTTGTCGTGTTCAGGTTGGGTCCGGGGAACTGTCCGTTGATGAGGATGACCTGCTGAGGAACGCCCAAGGGCGAGACCGTGCCATACGTGACATTCCATGTGAAGAACAGGTAAGGATCCTCAGCTCGAGCCAGCATGGCAACCATGGAGAACAGCAACGGAAGCAAAGCGGACACGATCATTGTCTTGTTTCCCATATTGATATCTTCGTATTATTCCTGTAGTAAATGAGAGGAGATCGTTTCGACCAAGACTCTCCAACATCATGCAACTCTCCTTATAACGACCTGCGATAGAGACACACATTGATAGAAGATTAAACCGCAAATTGCTCCCAGCCTCTCACAAAATTGTCGGAGTTCTGTTGCTCGTATGTGTTCCTCTATTGTTGGAATTCGTTTGATTGCTTTTATTAGTAAAATCAACAATGAGTCTCACTGTCTCAGGGACATTCGTCCGCATTTAGTAACCTTGGTAGCACAGATCATATGAGGCCACACAACGTAAAAAAAAAAATGTAATTTATGGAACATAGATTAATGTGAAGTGTGAACTATATTTTCTAAGAAATAAAAAAAATCATATCAATATCTGATTGAATAACGTACCACATACAGAATGCTGCTACAAGGAGGACCTAAACTGTTCACTAAGTGGCGTACGAATTTACTCCGTCCGTTCCATCCAAATAACAACGGTTTAATTCGACATGATAAATTATGTATATATGTTGAATTAATAAGGAATTGATAATTTTGTCCCTATGGGTGTGCTTGACGAGTGAGGAAAAGAAAAACAGAAATGGTGATGTATGAATTGATATGATATAAAGTAAAAATATTTTTATATAAAAAATTATTAAATATAAAAATATTATAATTTGAATTAGACATTTAAATAAAAAATTATAATTTAAATAAGACATTCAAAAAATATTATAATCTTAATGAAATAAAGGGTGTAACAGATAAACAAGAGACAACACTCAAAAATTAAACTGGATCGAAGATTTGCGTACAAAGTCTGATGCCATATTGATCACAATACCCGAATAATGTGATCCCGGAGAGCTCCATTGTTACGGAGCAGGATCCCGAGCTGTGGGCTGTCCAACAGCAGGGACATCCAATGACCTCAAAAAAGCAAAAGGAAAAAAACCTTTTTTTTGTTTCCTTTGATGGTGCATTGTGCACCCTTAGATTGTTAAACAGCAAATGTACTGTCCAAATTGCACAGCAGGCAATTCAGGTCCTCATTGTTACACGGAAATAGATAACTATGGCCCTCATAAGAACAAGTCCAACCGAGTTAAAATAAATATAACTATTTTATAATTTGATATTGAAAAATATATTTAACATCCATAATAAAATAATCATTTCAATGTTTGATTCTATTTTATATTCCAAAAATTTCAATTATAACAAATTTATTCACGAGCACTACATTTTTTAGCTTATCGCTTACAAGTTAACAATTATACATTAATTTATGATATTTTTCATTAAATTTTTGATACGTTGTATCATTTTCAACCTCTTTTTTTAAATTTTTATTTTTTACTTAAATTTTTTATTCACATATTTAATTAATTTACCATTAATTAAGTAATTAATTTTTTTAAAAAATCTAATTTTTGATTAATACTCCCTCCATCCCAAATTATAAACAACCTTTTCAATATCACATTTGTCGAGACGAAGCGATCAGAATTCATTTTTTAAAAAAATTATCATGCAATATTAATAATAATTTAAGTTATATACTTCAACCGACGTTAGTGATATAATTTTTTTTGCATCATTAACGCGATAAAAAAAATTATTTAAAATACGTGTTGAATAATGCAATGATGAATAATATTACTTATAATATTGTATGGAGGGAGTATATTTTATTTGCAACAAATTGATGATTTTCTGAACTTGATAAAAATAAAAGTTATCATTAATGATGTAATAAGAATAAATACACTTATAACTGATATCAAATATGAAATCAATTATAGCTTAATTTTATTTTTACATCAATTTTATCTCATGATTAAAATATTGTTTTTTTTTTTTTTCATTTGATCCCAAATTACATCCATTTTAACTCATGGTTAGATTTACTCTAACGAGATTATTATACGAAAACAAGACAACAAAAAATATTGTCCTGATCTTACATGATGAGCTTGTGAAAATGGATACATGATGACGACGTCATTCTCATTTGTCAAGTAGAAAGATTAAAGCCTTTTGAATAACTGAGTTATTCTTGCACAACAATGTAGAACAAATGGCTAATTGTACAATGTTCGTCAAAAATTTGGGAGTGAAAACAAAGATCACAACTTGCTTGCTGCAACAATCTGTTCCTTGGTTTCTCCGTCGCTAATGAGATCTTTGGACTTTGCTGAAGGTATCCTGTGTCGCTCCATAATCCGTGATGTGGCGAGCTTAGCCTTGCTGTAGTCCAAGGCAATTACTCGATCATCCTCCAAATCAAACCTCAGATTCTCTTCTTTACAGTCTTCTACAAGCTGGCATAGGTGCTTCAGATTATCTACTTCAACACTATTCACTTTCTTCACCTGCTCAACACAGAGCCATCAATAACTTGTTTTCTTTCGAAACGTCAAGTTAAATCACTCTAATGAGAATACTGAAGCTTTTGGCAGTGAGCTCTATTGTTAAATCTGTTTGCGAAGGAAAAGATTATCAGACCTGCAATTCAGCAAGACGCTCATACCCAGCATTTATATCATCCATCAGAACCTGAATGAAATAAGGTATGATCAGCGTAGTTGAACCAACACCAACACAAGAAAAGCGAAAAGAAATTTCGATTGAAAAAGGCCCCAGTTTCAGTAGGTTTCATGTCGAACCAGACATTTATCGCGTTAAAAGAAAACAGACATTAGAAAATTAACGCTCAACATAGGAAATTACGCAAGAGTCTAGAAAATAGTGCCAATGTGACATTGAAATGTAGTCCAGGAAAAACACAACTTCATAGAGATAGTGACACGAAGGTGAACTCTGTGACAAGATGTTGAAAGAAAGAGTGAGGACAAATCAAAGAAAGGAAAGGAGGTTTCACCTGAGAAAGTATAACAAGCTGCTCGCCAGGTTTCTTAGGCAGCTCTCTTAACGCACGTTCGCACAATTTGCGAGGAGAAGTATTATACCAGTCTTCTCCAAACTCGTGAAGGTAAGGTTGCGTAAGGGGAACAAACACTAGACCAGCAAAAATATAATAAGTTGGGAGCTTATCGAATTGATGAACTGGTACCAACTGCTGCAACTACAATAATGGAGTCGAATTAGTTCTAATAGAATGAGCAATGCTATAGCTATTGTGGAATAAGCATATCATGAGAAAGACAACACACATTATTAAAGAACAGGCTTGCAAAGAAGCAATATGCATACAATTCAGCAGGTCACAACGCATCACTCGTTGTGGTGGAAAAATATCTTCACAAAAAAAAGAAAAAAAAGAAAGAAAAATTAAATGGAGCTTACAGGCGAGAGAGTAAGAGTAAAATCGTGTTCTTTCCCATCCCTCCACACCCTAACAACAGCTTTCTCATTTGGTTTCTTCATGGAAACTAGATGATCGAATGTTATCCGCTCCCTATTCCTGAAAGGGACTAAAAAAGAAGTGAGTTGTTTTGCTTAATAGAAAGTTCATGAAATAAGAACTCCGTACCAAATCCTATAAAAGTACCACTGTGAATGAAAAACAAGCTGACAGTAAAATCATCACAGGGTTGGAAAAATGGAAACAAAAACTTACCGCAAAAGACAAAAACAAAAAAGTGGGGAAAGTTGTACCTGTTCCATCATTTGCTATAGGCACACCATCAAATGCTAGAAGAATATCATCTTTCCTCAAAATTTTGTGCGCATCAGAGAGAGGATTAATTTTGCTCACAAGCACGCCAGTCATCTTAGGGTGCATTCGGAAGTGTTCTCTGAGTTGCACATTTTCCATTGATTGACACGACAAGCCCATCGAGCAGAAACCAATGTATTTTCCACTATGTTCAACACCAGAGATGAAGTGCTTTATTACTGGAACTGGAATAATGTAGCTGCATGAATGAAACCGGTGAGATCAGGAAAAGCAAGTCTACTGCAATAATATGCAATCATATACTCGCACTGAATTCTTTCACCACACATTCCTGTTTTTCTGAAATAGCACGCTTGTTAAAGTATCATAGCTATGAATCATATCAGCTAAAATTATTTGAATTAATGTCAACATCATGTAAATGATGCTGAATATAAAATCTTCCTATGGAAGCCAAGTTAAAAGCAAGCAGTACAAAGTACTCACCCAATATTTTCAGCACCTGAAAGATTTTGAAATGCAACTCCAGCAACCTTGTTACCCATAATTGCAGGGCCTCCACTGTTTCCTGGATTTATAGCAGCATCGATTTGTATCGCCATAAGCTGAGTGGCACCATGTACATATTGTGTCGGCTCAACTCTCGAGACGACGCCTTTTGTTACAGAAATATTGTCTCCTCCTGCATTGGCCGAAATATAAACATTCCCATAAAAGAACATATGAACGATCAATCATACAGTAGTCACACCTTCTGTGCTATGACAGTACCTTGGGGATATCCAACAACAGCTACTTCCTCCTGCAGAAAGGGGATGTCTCCAAGTTCTAGAAAAGCCATACCCTGCCAGAACTCTTCACTTTTGACAACGAGGACAGCCAAGTCACATTCGTGGCCTATCGCCTGAACTTCTGCTTTGTATTTGGTAGGAGAACCATGTTTCCTTACTAGAACAAATGTGTGATCGGCCACCACATGGGCATTTGTAAGGATCCTTCTCCCAGTAATAATAAATCCTACAACCGAAACAAACAAAGAAAATATTCAGAAAAAGTGGTTTTGTTGATGGGGAGGGTTGCTTTCAGCTCTACTACTAACAGTACCAACTGAAAACATTCATCACTTCCTCATTTTCACTTCAAGATCACTCGAATAGAAAACCTTTATCAGCTTCATAACACCAACCTACTTAAACAATAATCTTTTCATCTCTTTCTTCTGAAGGCAGTCAAGCCATAATATAGCCTTCTACACAACTTGGGAACTCCTGCAAACCAAACTGAGTTGCCAAAGTTCCAAACCGGCCCTCACTCCCTGTAATTATTAACCCGCAAACAGATGTATAAACATAAACTAATGACTAAAGGCGAGTTCCTTCAAGACTTGGTATACCTCACCAATGACTTTCCTAGTGACATTAAACGTTCCACAAACCACACTTACAAGAATTTCTAATCCCTTTATGTCACTTATTACCAGAAACAACATACCCAAGTGCATTCTTTCTAAACTATCAACAGAAATTCAATGAAGCAAGAATGATTTATTTAAAAAATATAAAAAGAAGCAAGCCTGAAAATAATATTCACAAAATTACCAGAGCCCATGCTCTCTCTCTGGGATTTATTCTGCCAAGGAAGAAAGTAATTAGGACTACTCGACACAGTAAATATCTTCACCACAGAATCAAGCGCAATCTCCACCGCCGAACCCAATCCCCCGTCATCCACCTTTCCCCTCCACTCCCCTTCATCATCACACCCTTTCTCCTCCACAGAACTCGAAGTGGGTACCATATTCCTCAAAGCTCCCTCTTTTCTTTCAATTGAGGCAAAAGGGTATCCAGAAATGGTGGCGCCGGCGCCGGAGATGGAGTGGTGGTGGCGGCGGCGGCGGAGGTGATGGTGGTGGAGGAAGGGAGAGGGTGTGGTGGTGGTTGTGGGCCGGTTGAGAAGTGAGGAGAGTGAGCGTAGTGTAGGCGGTGGCGGCCGGGAAATGAGACGCTGCATTGCCGTGAACTCGCCGGCCGGCGAATGGGTGGTGGTGAGGGTTTGGATTTGGACTGTTCGCTAATCTTTGAAGTTTCAATGTAGTGGAATTTCTTTTTCTTTGTTTTGTCTTTTCTCTTTTTTAAGTCAACTCGAATCTTAAATTATCAGATCATACAAGTATTGGTTTCGTATAGACGAAGGGAACGTTGCTCCCAACTTCTATGCATCCCATGCATTGATTATTAATATACAAACAACTTTATTTATATTCTTTGATTATTAAAAATTATCTGATATATAAAATAATATCTTATTGATTTATTGTTTGGATTCTTTTTTTTCCAACATTCGCATCAATCATTAAGAGTCATCTTCAACCATAATTCTGTCCAAACGCAAAAACTTGGTTGTCTATGTTAACTCCACCATGATGGATCCATCAATGGCGATCGAAGAAGGAGAACATGAAAAAGAGGTTGCTATCGGAAAGGAGAGAGAGAGCAACCAATCAATTGTGCTACTCAGGCATGAACAACCTATTTATAGTCTCATATAAGTCATGTGTACTTATTACATGTATTCTACTAAGACTTGTACAACACACATATACTGTATGATCTATATAACGTATTATACTTTGAATACAACGTACATCACCAAATACTCCATACACCATCACCCTCCCTTCCTAGATTATCGAGTACTGTATTATGATGATCAATGATCTCACACAAGTTGTTTTCTTCATATTATACTGCTAAGCCAATAAAGCCGCTCACGAGATGGCCCTATATGCTCATAACTGTGTATTGCAAAGGTGTAAGGGATTCATCCATGTCCACGCATTATCTTAATGCTTGTATTTTGGATTGTGAGCAGTAAACTTGACCCATAATGTGTACCTTTAAAAAAATGATTTTTTTTTAAAAGAAGTCTTTCATGGAATGAAATGAAGAATTTTGTGCTTTAATTTGATAATTTTTGTGTCATAATCATTTTGTTCTAATTGAAACGACTGTGAGATGAAATACTTTTCTTACAATCGTTTCTCATCCTTTTATTACAATCCCTTTTGAGTTCTTCTTCGACCACTCTCATTGTTATCGATTTAGTTCATTAAATCAAACCAAATTTGATTATTTGATTAGACTTCTATTTAAATCTCTCTCCTGATTCTAATCCCAAAAATGATATGGCAAGTTCATTGTTCAATCACAATAGAGGATTATAATTGATCTATTATGACGTGTTGATTTTTTTTCTTGCTATGTTTATTTGATCGTAATTATAATTTAGTTTATTTCTAATAATCCCTAATAGATAATGACGAACATGACTTGTTGATATAACCATCATAAATGGACTACATGTGTTATTTCAATAAGTAAATTATAAATAGGTTATTTTTTATTATTATTTACGGATAGATTTGGATGATAGTTCTTTGTGTTCTAGTCTCCTCTATCCATAAATAAATAAATAAGTAAAATGACCAATCCATAAATTTTCTTTTATGTATCTTTTGTAAAAAGAAAGAAATTGTCGACAAATGTTGTACAAATCATTAAATCAAGCTAGATTCTAAATATGGTTAATGGACGACGTCGTTTATGGGCCCTTTATGTCAGAATTCACAGTTTTCACTTTAAGCGCAGAGGCGGTGCAGAAACCCTAGAAGAGAAATCGGCGATCTGATCTGATCGTGTTGGATTCATCGATCGGGTGCAATGGCGAGCGGTGGTCCGAATCTGGAGTGCAGGATGTACGAGGCGAAGTATCCGGAGGTGGACATGGCGGTTATGATTCAGGTGAAGAACATCGCCGACATGGGCGCATACGTGCAGCTGCTTGAGTACAACAACATCGAAGGCATGATTCTCCTCTCCGAACTCTCTCGCCGCCGAATCCGCAGCGTCAACAGCCTCATCAAGGTGGGCCGCACCGAGCCCGTGATGGTGCTAAGGGTCGACAAGGAGAAGGGATACATCGACCTTAGCAAGCGCAGGGTCGCCGAGGAGGATATCATCAACTGCGAGGAGAGGTACAACAAGAGCAAGCTTGTTCACTCCATCATGCGCCATGTTGCCGAGACTCTCAGTATCGATCTCGAGGTATGCCACTATACCCTCACCCACCCCGACTACCAATTCTAATTCTAATTCTAATTTGTGAGGCTGATGAAATTTGAACTCTGTGACTACCCGACCTATGCAGGAGTTATATGTGCGTTTTGGGTGGCCTCTTTATCGTAAATATGGGCATGCCTTTGAGGTTGGTTTGGTTACCTGCTCAATTTTTTCTTGTGTGTTCTCCATCTTGGGAAGTGTTACTACATGATTTGTATGCATTAGATGGTCACAAAGTTCTTGTATCTTTGAACTTGTTGATGGCAGGCTTTTAAGTTGATTGTGGCTGATCCCGATGCCATCTTGGATTCCCTTACCTATGAAGTCAAAGAACTTGGTCTCGATGGACAGGAGGTTTGCCATTGGAATGTCTATGGGGTTGGGATTGGATTTTTTGTTGGGAATTGGGATATATACTTGTGTCTTAACACCTGGATCGGTCACAGGTGACAAAAGTTGTACCTGCAGTCACTCCAGAAATCAAGGATGCTTTGGCGAAGAACATTAGAAGGAGAATGACTCCTCAACCCTTGAAGATTCGTGCTGACATTGAAATGAAATGTTTTCAGTTTGATGGCGTTCTCCATATAAAGGTACTTCTTTATTCAGTTTGAGTCTCTAGGCTGTTTAAATGACTTGTGATGTAGATGTTTGAGGGTCATTATTATTATGTTGTGATAATCATGGATGAATTGACGAGTATGATTCAGGATGAGGTGTTGGGGTGTATGTTATTTATGGATGACATTGTCTTGATTGATTAGACGAATAAAGGAGTTAATGAAAATTAGAGAGGTAGAGGGGCACATTGGAGACAAAGGGTTTTAAGTTTAGTAGAACAAAGCTTTCATCTTTCAAGTATCTTGGATCTCTGATTCTCTGATTCAAGAGAGCGCTGAGATTGATGAAGATATTATTGATCGTATCAGAGCAGGTTGACAGAAGTGGCGTGATGCTATACGTGTGTTCAACTCCATACATCATAGCTTGCTTTATCACCGTATGATAGTATTTTTGTCACTCAAAATGTGATATTTTATTGTTGGAATTATTTTATTGCATTATTTCATGTTTTTGTATGTTGGCTTTTTTATTGTTTATTTATGATGTGCCTTTTTTTATATATGTGGTTTCTGGGAACATAAGAAAATAGTCTCCCTGTCGTTGTAACAGGGGAAAGACTGTACATCTTGTTCTCCCGAGGACTTGTCGATGACGGAGTAATTGGGTTTGTTGTTATTGTTGATTATTATTATTTTGTATGCATTTTCATTGGGTTTGTTCTGCTTTGCTTTTTTGTATGTTGTCCTATTGCCATTGTAACAAGTGGGCCAGTAACTTGTTTTGCCACGAATTGTAGCCGAGCACTGTTGTTGAACAAATGCAGAAGGGAGTGAAATTACTCATTCATGGAGTCATTTTTTGCTGTTACAATTTTCATGAGTCATTTTTTTTAGGAAGCTATGCGAAAAGCTGAAGCAGCTGGATGCGATGACTGCCCAGTCAAAATCAAGCTTGTGGCTCCCCCTCTATATGTTCTAACCACTCAGACCCTGGACAAGGTGAGGTGACTTGTATATTTATTTATTGGGGTATCTTCTGGATGTCTCCAGCTATAAATTCTTGTGATGCCGAGGTTGTTTACTTTCTTTTTTTTCAATACAAAAGTTTTACCCTCATTGTTTTTTTCCGAGAGATGGTTCTCGAAAGAATCCCATAATCCATCACTCAAATGAACATGTTGCTCGCTGTAATTTGATGGAGACTCTGTATTTATGATGACTTTGTTGTTCTCGAGGGCCTATCTACTAGAGTTGAAAAAGATCCATATATGTGGTTCTTGAAGCTGATGCTGCTCCATCAATGTAACTAAAATACTGATCGACATAATAGAGTTCACATAATGTTCATATTAAAAAGACTTAAGGTATATAGGTTATTGTCTAGTGAACTTGATAGTTTCCTTCTTCATTTTTTTTTATTTTGATGAATTTATTTTAATATTATGATCTATATGAGTTGTTATATTAATCTTCAATCTCGATTATTAGATTAAATTAAAAAATAAAGATAGAAAAATTTAATGTAAAACTCGATTTATAAAATAAAATAAAAAAATCACCGGTGTGTATTAATTATTGGATTGAGAAGAACAAAATAATTATCATGTTGTGAAATAAAGATCATATAATATCCTGGTTATGATTGGTTATGAAATATTAGATTTTAATGTATGTAATTAATCTTATGTAATTAATCTTGTGATTGATTGTAAAATATTAGATTAAAAGATATTGATTGAATGTCATGACATACCGTCGTCGGAAGGTTTTGGGTAATATATATGTATATAAGATTAGATTTGTTATTACTCGGCTGGTTTTTGAAAATTGAATGTCTGGCAGGAGCAAGGAATTGCTATATTAAACAAAGCAATCAAGGCCTGCACTGAAGAAATCGAGAAAAACAAAGGAAAAGTGATGTTGAAGGAGGAACCAAGAGCTGTAAGTTGTCGTGTTCTGTTAGAATTATGGCAAAGTTTTTATCCATTAAAAAGGTTGAAAAGTTTTTCTTTTGTCTGTTATAAACTTTCTCCGGAAAAAGGTATATGTTCAAACCAAAAAGAATTTTGCTGGTTGAGGAGCCTTCTTTTTTTTTTTTTTTTTTTTTTTTTTTTTTTTTTTTTTTTTTGCGTTGGTGTATTTTTCTTTCTAGTTTCTAATTAATTAACCCGAATTGCCATTAATTTAATATGCCTGAGTTGTGTGCACAAAGATCTGGGTTGAACCACAAGAAAGCTACTCTTTGAAGGCTTAAAACTTGTGTTTGGTGCCCTCTGTAGGTGAGTGAACGGGATGACAAGATGCTCGTTGATACCATGAATAAACTGAACGATGATAATAAAGAGATTAGTGGTGATGAGGACAGCGAGGAAGAGGAAGATACTGGAATGGGTGATGCTGATTTGGAAAATGGCACTGGAATTACCGATTAATGTCTTGGTTAGAGTTCTGTTGGCCTGATAAAGAGTCTTAGTGTGTCCCTTTGTTTTTGCTTTTACCTTTCCCATCATTACCCTTGTTTGATGTAGAGACTTGTAGCACTGTCTTATGATTTACATGACTGAAAATTGCAACCGTTGATGATGGTCGACAAAGATTTATTGCAAAATCCTGCCTCTTTCATATATGTTCTTGGAACATTGTGAGTCTAGACATGCTATATATTTCATGTTACATTCTTCACAGTAGTAGCCTGATGGGTGACATGAGAATTTGTATGCAACGCCTGTTCATTGTATATACTAGGCAATATATATATATCTCAAAGTTGGGAGCTGCTGTTTATCATCTGAATTAGTACAATATTGCTGTGTGGCTTTTAAAAGTCAATACTCCTGGTTGCATGGTCTGATTGAGTTGGTCTCCATGGTCTTGCAGTCCATTTTATGGTGAGAAGCATACCTCAAGCTCTCTTTCTTTCTTTTTTTCTCTCTTTTTTTTCCAAGGAAGCTGAGCCCTTAATTTGTTGCCACACAAAAGATCTTGGTTTGACCAATTTCTTCTGCTGGATTGTTAGGCGAGATGATCAGGTGCAAAGTCTTCAGCTTGTTCTTTATCAACAGATTCGTTTTTAATTCGCTTTGTATCCAAGTTGAAGGAAAGCGGGTTAGCTCAATCTGTATTCTCTTTTGAGTAATTCCTTGCGTAAATTGTGTGCTCAAATGTCCATGCATGGGTTTTCTGATCGAAGTTCATATGTTAATGGATCCAACACAATTTGAGGGTTTGTTTGGTTTAGTTTTTTTGTTTTTTGTTTTTCTTTTATATTGTTTTCAATTTCTCTTTTTCAAAGAGACAAAATGGAAATGAAAAACAAAAAATCAAAAAAATATGGTTTCCAATTCCGTCTTCTATAGGATAGAAAAATATCACTCAAGATTTCTTTTAAAAAACTAGTTTATTTAGAAAAATGTTTTTTTTTTTTTCGTTAATGGTTTTGATTTTCATATTTTTAGATAATGTTATCAAATTATCATTTCCCAGAGAGATCCATGTGAGACTGAGAACATGAGGTCTACAAAACCAATCAAGGCCTCATTGTCACCAACATAGGCCAACGTACATGGAGTTGGTTATAGTAGAAGATCGAACAGTACAAGTATTGTTTTGGATGAATTTTTATTTTTATTTCTTATTTTTTGTATTTAAAAGATATGAAAAAAAAATTCCTAAAAATCCTATTAAGAAAATATCAACTCTAAAAAATAAAATCTTAAAATAACTTAATAAAAATAACATTATAAAAATTATATCAATAAAAAACTTCTTTTTGTCGTAATTGCCTCCAACAAATCCATGCCGCCAGTTATTGTCCAGCTTGTTGAGAGAATCTCGTTACCTATTGCCCTTCCTTGACCACAAAAGATCAAGAAAAGCCCTAATCGAATCACTCGATCTCGAAATCGATTTATCATCATCTGAATTACTCGAAGATCCTTGATAATTAGCCGTCGTCGAAGATGTTGAAATGGATGACGTATTCTTGTTAATAGTTAGTGCTTTATTGATGATCAACAACGGCGACGCTGTGGGAGAAACCATGCCTTTTTAGTCTTTTTCAAGATGAGCCATCATGTCTTCTCTCACCCACAAATAGGATAAACATCACTTTCCACCACCACCACTGATTTACCATTTATCCTCTTCACTGTTCTTGGTTCATTATGATCATCGGGTGATTTCCTATTCATCTTTGTGAGTCGGTAATCCTCGCGCGTACCGCGTGTGTGCTATATAGTTTTCAGTAGAAATCGAGTAGGTTGAGTAGTGTGTAGTGCAAAAAAAAAAAAAAAAAGACTCCCACTTTTTCACCTTTCTTGCTCAAATTCCACCAAACACCACTGCTATCAAACCCACTTCGAACCACCAAAACCACCATCATCAACCACCGCATATTGTCGTCCTTACTCGTCGTCGACCTTCTAGATCCAATCGAGGCTAACACCTGGTATCAGAGCCAACGATGGTGTGGTTGGAGGCGGTGTGGAAGAAGGAGAGGCTGGAGAAGGTGTTTGACGGTGGTGAAAGAGAGAAAAAAAAGAGGAAAAAGGTATTTTTTTTAAAATCCAAACAATGTCTATTGTTTCCCAACAAACATTGAAGGAGAACGGTGGATTGTCGTTTCATTATCCGATGCTAAACTCTTCCAACTACACGGTATGGGCAATAAAGATGGAGGCAATTCTAGATGCCCAGAAAGTCTAGGAGGTGGTCGAATCAGTAAAGGGAGAGAAGGTTGATCCGAGGAAGGACAAGAAGACGCGTGCTTATATCCTCCAGTCTATCCCTGAAGATGTTTTTCTCCAGATTGTGAAGAAGAAGACGACAAAGGAAACTTTGGAGAGCCAAATTGCGAAGATGTTCACTCACATCGAGTGGCAAAAACCCTAGAGGAACAGCACTGGGAAACTTCGTCAGTTGGAAAGGGACACGGATCCGACATCTCAGACTGAAATAAAGGCCAGTGGCGTGAACGAGGCCACGGAAGGGGCGGTCGAGGCTACAATTATGCAACACGCCTGGAAGGTGCGGGAGACACCGACAACAACAACCGTGACAAGAGCCACATCAAGTGTTTCCATTGCGGGAAGATGAAACATTATGCTTCAGAGTGTCGTAGCAAGCGATAGAATGATGAGAAACATCACATACATGCCACCCGCGATGAGTCATTATTATTGTTTTCTGTGTCTCAGGAGAAGACACTAGATGAGCAGCAAGACGCCATACAGCCCAGAAAAGGAAGGATGTTGTAGGTGTTTACCATGGTGAGGAGAAGACAATAGATATAGATATCTGGTACTTAGTCAACAGTGCAAACAATCACATGACAGGCCAACGAGAAATATTCCAGGAGGTAGATGAGAAAATCACTGGGAAGGTGAGGTTTGACGATGACTCGGTCGTTCAGGTCATGGGTAAACGACGGTCGTGTTTCAGTGTAAGAATGACGACCAGCAAATCCTTCATGAGGTATACTATATTCTCAAGATATGCACTAACATCATAAGTCTTGGACAGATGACAGAGAATGTGATCGAGGTGAACATGGTGGGAGAATCCATGAAGATGTATGACAACAACAAGTTGTTGATGTTTGTGAAGCGCACACCAAATCGTCTCTACAAGATCAGTTTGGAATTAACCAAATCGGTCTGTCTCCTAGCCAATCTCGACCATCCGGCATGATTGTGGCATGTCAATTTCCATATACTTGTGTGAAGAAGCCGCTTAAGTTACTACATGCTGATTTTTATGGGCCGATTACACTATGCATACTTGCTGATAACTTGTATTTTCCCCTCATTGTTGATGATTATAGCTGTTGGATGTGAGTCTTTGCACTGAAAACAAAAGATGCAACATGTTTAATTTTCAAGAAGTTTAAATTTCTGGTAGAAAACTTGACAAATCACAGAGTGAAGACCTTGAGAACGGACCATGGAGGAGAGTTTCTTTCAAAAAAATTTACTAGGCTATGAGAAGAATGGGATATTGAGAGGCATCTCATTGTGACGTATTCCCCTCAGCAAAACGGAGTGGTACAGCGGAGAAACAGGACCGTGATGGCCACGTATGGATCCTTACTCAAAAGCATGCATGTTCTTGCTTAGTTCTGGGGAGAAACTGTGAGACATACAGTGTACCTGTTAAATTGACTACCTACAAAGGTGCTAGGATAGCGCACCCTGTTCGAAGTTTGGACTGGCCGTAAGTCCCATTCCGAGCACCCGAGAGTCTTTGGTTGCACGGTTTATGCAAAGGTGATAGTACTACATATGAAGAAGGCGGATGACCGGAGCCAACCCATGGTTTATCTTGGAGTGAAAGAAGGGTGTAGGTACTAATGGCGGATTGCCAAAGTTCGTCTTATATGACAACCCTCAGCAGAAAAAATTTCATGTAAGTAGAGATGTGATCTTTTAGGAGAACCTTGAGTGGAATTGGAGTGCAGGTACTTATGGCGGATTGTCAAAGTTCGTCTTGTATGACAGCCTGAATTTCGAGCCAGCACCAAAAAAACCGAAAAGAGTGGCAGAGTATGCGTCAACCGTGGCAGGCATAAGAGAGCCAGAGTCAGCCGCTTGTGGAGGTTATTCGCCACTTGTGGTACGAGAGACAAGTCCATCTACCCTGACTTTGTGTATTCCATTACAAGTTCCAGATTCCCCTGATAGCGGTTCAGTACGTCTCAGAGATATCGAAAACACCTACGCCAACACAAAAGAAGTTGCTCTTGATAATGATGAAAATGAGTTGATGATGTTGGAGTCTGACAAGGCAACCTGCTACAGAGAAGCAGCAACTGAGAGTGTCTGGTATCAGGCAATACAGAAAGAGTTGGAGTCCATCGAGAAGAACAACACATGGACTCTGACCGAACTTCCACCAGGTCATAGACCCATCGATTTGAAATGGGTGTTCAAATTGAAAAAAGACTCAGACGGACAGGCTGTCAAGCACAAAGCCAGGTTAGTGGCTAAAGGGTATGTCCAGAGGCAAGGGATAGACTTGAAGAAGTGTTCGTATCCGTTGCAAGACTACATACAGTTTGGATGATACTTGCACTTGTAGCGAATTGGAGCAAGACTAGAGATATGAGGTAACACTAGGGTCAAGATTTTCAAGCAACAAATGATGACATAATTTGAGATGAGCAATTTTGGACTTCTCTCGTACTACCTGGGGATTGAGGTAGAGCAGAAGAAAAGACAGATAAAGTGGAAGCAGTCAGTTTATGCCAAGAAGATATTGTCATAATTCGGGATGGTTGATTACAATGTCACTAAGTATCCGATGAAGTCTAAACTGTAGCTCCATAAAGATTCAGAAGGAGTTCCCGTGGATGTCACAGAGTATAAACACATCATTGGATGTCTCAAGTATCTTCTACACACACGGCCAGATCTCTCATTTGCTGTTGAGGTGACAAGCGGGCATATAGAGAGGCCCACTGTCATTCATCACAAGGTTGTGAAACAGATTCTGATATACTTGAAGGGAACAATTCATTATGGTCTTCTCTATGTGAGAGGTCACTAAGAAGAAGCACTCATCGGTTATACGGATAGTGATTTAGCCGGTGATCATGCGAGGTCGAATTCATGGCAGCCATAGCAGCAGAATGCCAAGCTCTATGATTGAGGAATATGCTCAGTGAACTAACAAAGACAAAACCAAAACCAATGACCCTCTTAGTGGATAATAAGTCTATCATAGTCCTCATGAAGAATCCTGTGTTTCATGATCACATCAAGCACATAGAGACAATGTATCCTTTCATCAGAGAATGTGAGGAAAAAGGACAGATTACGGTGGAGTTCGTGAACACCGGAGAATAGCGAGATGATGCACTAACAAAGACAATGTCAGGTGTTAAGCTAACTACTTTGCCCCATTTGATGGGTCTTCGTGATCTGGAGTAATGTCAGGATTAGGGGGAACATGTGTGTCGGTAATCCACTTGCGAAAAACTAGATATCCACGTGTTTGTTTTGTAGCGTGCGTTAGATACGCGTGTGCGTGCTATATAGTTTTCAACAGAAACCGAGTAGGTTGAGTAGTGTGTAGTGCAAAAAAAAAAAAAAAAAGAGACTTCCACTTTCCCACTTTTCTTGCTCCAATTCCACCAAACATCACTACTACCAAACCCACCTCGAATCACCACAGCCACCATCGTCAACCACCGTACATCGCCGTCCCCACTCGTCATTGACCTTCCCGATCCAAGCAAGGCTAACAATCTTGTGGGATTTTGACGAAGAAAAAGACTCACCATTGCCTGCATTAAAGCTGCGAGGATAGAAGTGGACCATCATGTGACCATGTATAGCCTTTGTATTACCAAACCCTTTGCCACAAACACCACAAACCTTGTTATCATTATTCATATTGTTATGCGACAACAACCCTACAGTCTTGGCCTCCTCCTTGACCGTCACCACAGTTGCCTCGACCGTCATCACCCTTTGAATCACCAGCGACAACGCATTTGTCTTCTTGGTATTAGACAGAATCGAGCTAAACCCATTAGTTATTTGCCCTTGATGATGCTCCATCGTAAGATTTGAATCGGAATGGATCGAGAAAGTTGATATATTTTTTTCAGCTGGGTTATTAGTTTTGGGGATTTTGCTTGTGGGTTTTTGTGAAGTGACTATTGGGATTTCTCGCTCCGAATATGAAGGAGCAATAAATAGAGAGATTTTGAGGAAGCAAGCGAGTGAGAAGGCAAAGGAAGTGATGAGAAAAGAAAGGGAGAATCGAGGTAGATTTTGATAATGTATTTATTTAATTTTTTTTGATGAAGTGAATGAATGCTAGAGATAAGAAAAAAGACAATCAGAAACGGAAAGAAAATTCTTGTTTGTTTATTTTGTTCTACCTCTTATATATAACGATAATAATAACCTAATATTTCCGTCTTAGGGTAAGGTTTGACATATTGCCTTCCATGTCTGAGTTGAAAATACTAACATTGACAATGAGAGTGCGGGACAAGAGGAGGAAGAAGGGATAAATTTTTCTGTTGGGTGTGATGTGACTATGAGCATATATTATGTTGGTCCATTTATGAATCTTTCATAGGATATACACTTACGGGTGATTTTTTTCTTTTCTTTTCTTGTTCAATCCTACTTATTGATTTAAGGGTGTTTGAGTTTTGAATTGAAGTTTTTTCGCTTGATCTAAGAAGGGATAGTTGTTGAAGGTCTCCCATTTTTGAATAATGCCTCCAGGAACAGACAGTTTGTTCGAGCGGCTTAGTAGGTGTATTCAAGTTGTTGTAAATAATTCTCATAATTAACACAAAGAGAAAATCTCAAAAATTTAGAACTAATCATTTGTTCCTTCACAGTTAGTCTATGACAGTGTTTTGTACCAGTTAGATGTCTGTTTCTTTCAACATTAATCTTTTTTTGTTCGAATTTTAAACAATTTTGAAACTAATCGTATTTCCTTTGTCTCACAACAATATTTGGTTTGTTCTACAAAAAATATAATATTTTTTTTCTTTTGAAACTTTTTCCAACAAATACTTAACTACGGTTCCACTATTATCGTTAACTGTCTTTTCAATTGACACAATAAATTATACTACAAACACAAAAAGTAAGATTATTTCGAAAAAAAAAATCAACAAACATTTAGAAAATGATGCGGATCAAACCATTATATTATTTATAGAACAGTAAAAGTGATAATTGAGTTCTTTAACGCAAAAAGTCTCGAATAAGGGTGGAGCAAAAATTGATTGTCACTAACCAGTAATCAACTATTCAAAATAACTGAACTAACTCAATCGAGAAACACAGATATAGATGAGAGAATTTCGAGAGAATAAGCATACGAAAACATATTCATTACAACTGATTAGAAACCACATAAGAATTAAAAAAAAAAAAATATCAACAAAAAAAATATATTTTATCCATCCGAATTATTCGTATTTGTACCTAAGTTTAAAAATAGGCATTTCATACCTTTTAACTTTATCGGTCGTTTGTTGATGCAAACGAAGCAAACGGAAAACGCATAAAGTCATAAATGCCCTGACTTATCCATCTAAATTTCCGACTACACAACTACTCTCTCCCTCATTTATTCACCACTCTCATCAAGATCGACTCTCATGTCTGAAATCGAATCATCTCATCAATTCAATTGAGCAGCACCAGTCGTTAGATTGACGATGTCTCCACTGTTCCAGCTGAAATACAGAACGTTGGCGAGATCCCGAAGCTTCTCATAATCAGCGACATGAGAAGGAGCAGAGTGATTTTGGAAATCAACATCAAGATGACTGCATGCTTGAGCAAAGACACAACCTGTCATAAAGGCATCATAGCCCGGTTCGTGCTCATCTCCGGAGTTCCAGTTGGAGGATCTACGAAAATTGGCATAAGCTGTTAGATGAGTACGAATGTATGATAACCTAAACGCGCAAAAGCATCAGAAAAATTAGGGCTGGATATGGTTGGGAAGGCAATCGATCTGCATTAATAGGTTGAGAAAAGATTCAGAATTGGGGCTAGGAGGGTTAATCAAAATTTGGACTCAATTGAATTAGGTTTGATTCATGTATTATACTAACAGTATATAGAATTCGAGGATCATTCACATCCCATGTGATAAATCGTTCCGTAAAAAAAAAGGTCAAACTTTCGTTAACTTGGATGAAAACCCAAGGGTTGTATTTAGGTCACATAGTTAAAATGGTGGAGTGCCTATTTCTAAACTTTAGACAGCTAAATGCAAATGCCGTATAATTCAAGCGGATAAAATACATTTTTCCCAATATCAAGAGGTGTCATCTGTAAGTTCGTAATCCCTATGAGTAACGGGATCCTGTTGAAGCATTCATGAAACTCCTCTGTACTTGTGGCATTGGTGAGGACTGAGAGAGTTCCACTGGGAGTTCAATTCAAACCCAAGATGTAAGTATTCTAACAAGTGATGAAAGAAACAAGATGTATATGCAGTTTCCAAAAATAAACTCAAAGCCGAACCCATATCTTGGAACAAACATTCTCAAGTTGAAAATCATGCAACTTGATACCATTCACACTGATAGTTTACATGATCAAAATCACAAGCCTATTATTCACCAACAAGAGAAACTAATCTGTGCATAAGCATGAACAGGAACCTAGAATTTCTAACTAAATCGACTAAAGGACAGCTCGAAAATTGATCAAGATATCATAGGAACATATGTAGTTCCATAGAGATAGATTGACCATGATCAATCACGTGCTCTTCCATTGCAGCTGGTTCATTGAGATCAAATAGCAGCAACCCTTTTCGCCCTGTGTTCTTGCTGTCCTGATTATCCTGGCTAGTACTCGTGGTCATGGACGCAGGCTCAGATTTAGCAGCCACCACGCCTCCAGCTGGTACATTTTGAGCTCCCTGGTACCCACCAAGAGACTGCTCTGTAGCAATTTTTCCTTTGAGATCAAACGGGGGCAACCCTTTTCGCCCAGCGATGTCATTATCCTGATCATCATTCTGGCTAGTGCTCGCGGATGCTGGCTCAGATGTACCAGCGGTCGGGGCTCCTGCAGGTACGTAGTGAGCTCTCTGGTGCCCACCAAGAGCCTGCCCTGTAGGAAATGTTTTCGTGCAATGCTTACATTTGAACACTCCTTGAACTGTCTCGGCCTCATCATAGTCAAGAGCAGCAGTACCATTTTGTGATGTTGCGGATCCATCTGGGGAGTGATCAGATGATTCATTATGCAATTGTTGATGAGACCTCTTCGTCTTCTTCTTCTTGGGATCTGGAGAGCTAATCGGCTTTGGTATATGAAACAACGATGGATATAGGAGCGATGGACTCGAACCAGTTGGTCGATTGAGCAAGTCTGGATAACGAACATCATCTCTACCAATGCGATCAACTCTTACATCAAAATCACCATCCCAACCAACAGGGAGCAAACCGCTGAGATAATACTCGTCGTCGGAATCCCATTCCAGTTTCATCGAGTTCAAGAATACCGCCTTCCTCCTCCTCTTTTCCCTAATGTACTCATCAAACTCCTCAAACCATGATGATCTCTTCTCACATACAGAATCCCTAGGCAGAAATGCATTGCGAATCAATCTTAGCCTTTTTGCCCCCATCGACGATGTCCCATCTTCTTGATCAGGCCCATATCGACCCAACTCTAACAGCTTCTCGGCCGCATCCCACATCATGAAATCAACATCACCACCAATAACAAATCCCTGTCCTCTCTTGCTCAGCTTTTGGACACCTTCTCGTCCCCGTTTTCCCTTCCTTGACCAGGACAGATCAGAAGAAGCCCTAATCGAGTCACCTGACGACCTCGTACTCAATCTATCATCATCAGAATGACTTACGGAAGATTCAAGATTAGCCCTCCTCGTCGAGGCAGTTAAGGGCGGCGTGGTGGGAGGAAGCATGCCTCTCCAGCCTCTACCAGAATGACACCTCATGTGACCATACATTGCCTTCACAGACCCAAAACCCTTCGAGCAAAGAGGACAACAAACCTCATCATTCCCCCCCACCACCACCACTCTTCCCTCATGATCACCTGATGATGATACCTTCCTCTTCATCTTCGAGCAACGGCGGTGGGGTTTCGACGAGGAATTACACACGCCGTTGGTGGCATTGAAGCTGGTGCGAGGATGGAAGTGAACCCTCATGTGACCAATCAATGCCTTTGCATTTCCAAACCCTTTGCCGCAAACATCGCAAACCCTATTAGTACTATTCAATAACAAGAACCCAGTCTCTGTCTCGGTTGCCTCTTCTTTCACCATTATTGCGCTCTGCTTTGCGGGCTCGTTGGTTTTGCTCGATCCAGTTGGGTTTTGGTTTTGCCCTGGAATATGATGATACTCCATAGCAAGATTGGATTGGAACTGGAATATTGGATCAAGAAAGCTCGGATTTTTATTGTTTTATTTTAGTTTGGTTGTTGATTGTTTTCTGGGGGATTTTTTTGGTTGTGGGTTTTTGTGAAGTGACTCTTGGGATTTCATTAGCTGGGTTTTTTGAGAAAGCGAAGAAAGTGGAGAAAGAGGCCAGAGAGAGAGAAAGGCAGAATCGAGGTTGATTCAATGGTTTGATTTGTATTTGGTGAGAATCAGCTTGAGAAAGATATGGAAAGCGGCGAGGGAAACAGAAAGGAAATTCTTTTTTTTTTTTTTTTGTCTCGCATCCATTAAGGTAAAAAAAGGAATAAGAATGGACAAAAAAGGGAATCGGTGGGGGAGAAGGGGCAGGAATGCCATTTGATTCGTGGGACGAAATTTTACTACGACCACATAATTTAGTGATATTATTAAGATGAAAATTAACGAGATAAATTGAATATTTTTTTGATGTAAAACTTGTTATAAAATATTTTTTCTATATTTTTGGTTGATACAAGAAAAATAATGTCTATTTAAGAGAAGCATTAGAGTAATTTTTGGTTGATCTGATTTGATCACATTTTCGTAAATTTGGAGGTGCGTAGTCTTTTCTTCGTGTATGTTTATAAAGTTTATTAGGATATTGCGAGTGTGTTGTTGTGTGCTGCTTTGGAGGGGAGTTGAGCTGGACCACCTCGTTTGTTTTGTTGGGTGGTTTGTTTTCAAAATCATGAATTTAGATTTTTGAATCTAGAAGAGGAAGGTCGTTGCTGTTTTATGCGGTGTCATACTACCAAAATTACAATTTTTCATGCCATCAATAAAATTACTCCTTCAATTTCAAAAATTTGAATTTTTTTTAAATGATAAGACCAAATAAATTTATTTTCAATTTATATCCCACACAAATTAAATTCTTAACGTCCATATATATAGGTAAAAAGAAGACACACACAGCGTCTCTTAGAGAAAGACGCACAACATCTTTGATATACAGGACATCTCTTGTAAAGACGCAGGGTGTCTCTTGTACAGGCGCAGGACGTCTCATGCTTCCTCAAAATCCACTAGCAAACACAAACAAAAGGAATTCAAACACCAACAAAGATGATTCTTCCGATTCAATCTTTCTGAAGAAAACAATGAAGGGAACGCTTACGGCTTAAGCAAAATGAAAAACACTACTTCTTTAAGCAAAACAAATCGTCCAGTCTTTTTTTTTTTTTTTTTTTGAGACGTGCACGGTGTCTTCTCTCTCTACCCTATGCCAAACTCACTAGTTTGGGAGTATAGTTGTTGGAAGGTTTAGTTTGGAATTTATTTATTTTTTGCTACATTTTCCAAAATTTTTGTAATAAATTGATCAAACACAAGAATTTAGATATGGGTTGAATTTTGATCATTTTACTTGTTTATCCTTGTAAGAGAAGAGAGTGAAAGATGAGAAAGGAAAAAAATAATTAGATAATATGATATGATATAAATTAAGGATAAAATTATATTTTTGATGATTTAATTTTTTTTCAAATGAGAAAATATCGTATATAAGATGATTTGTGTATTTGTGTTATATGTTGTTTGTTGATATAAAAAGAATGTATGAGTGAAAAGAGTGTAAATCCATAATTGGTGGGATAACTTCATGGTATAAAACACAAAGAGCGTTGTGTCTGTTGCATGTGTTATACAGTGATTTGGTGGTCGTTTTGATATAAGGGTATCTCACTCAGGAGACCCTGAGCTCCGATTTGGCTGATCCCCTTTCGCGGATGTCCCTTTTAATAAAGTTGAAGAGAGATTACTTATGAAATTGAATAAGTCTCGCCAAAGACATAAATATAAATATAACATTGAGGGTATCTATTATCTGTCGTCTATGTGTGATTGATATAATATTGAGTTTAACAAAATTTTGAGTGAACTGTTGAGTACAACAGTACATCAGACTTGGATCGGGGACCTATCGTGTCATAGTGTCATTGTCTCACTTTATTTGATATGGATGTCTTAACTGTCATACCCTAAAGGATATGACGGTAGTAAATGACGTTGATAATGTCTAGAGTGTCGATAAACGCGTAGTTTTAAGCGTTGTTACATGGTGTTAATTGTGTTTATGTGATTAGAATGAATCACTGGTATGCTTGTGATGATAGTTGTGAATGTCAGATTGACATGATAATTTCAAAGTGCTGGAATAAAGGATCCAAGTGATCATTTCACTTTTTGTTTCTTACCTTCTACTCTCGTGTAACCCGTGGTAAGAAGACTAATACGTTATTGAGCTCTTATAGCTCACAGTTACTATTTTTTTGTATCTTTCTTTTTTTCTTTGTTACAATAGCAAGACTTGAAGAAGAAGTGGCCTAAGATTTGATACTAGATATAACTTATGTGTGAAAGGTATTCTGATCTTAGAAAGAGATGTAAATTCTGTTGTAAAAGTGATATTCTGAGTTATGATTCAGTGTATCAAAAGTTTCTAAACTAATAATGTATAAATGAACTTAGCTTAATTCTTATGAGAAAATCAGGAAGTATCATTAATAAGTAATGAAAAGTTGGGGTGTTACAAATAGACTCTAATGACAAAGTAACTCAAGCTTTCCTTACACAAAAAGTCATACAATATACCACCATGAGGTCAAAACAAAACAAACCATGATTCGACATAGAAACGACACAACCAAGGCCTAAACTAGACACTGCAACATTAAGGGAACTCCATCTCGACACTCCCCCAAGCTTATTCAAAGCATTGGTCTTGATGTGAAAAAAAAGAAAAGAAAAAGATAGAAGTACACGGAATAAGTAAAGTTAGAGTGAGCTTGCCTTAGATGGGTGTCAACTCTCGGCGGGGTATAAATATACCTTATTCTCGATTTTGGTAGGCATCTTGACTCATGTAGATGGTGTCGTCGTCTTGCATTTGGAAGTTTTTGATGATTCGTGCATGATACCTTGAAAACACAAAGTGTGTAAGTTGACGAAATAACAACGTAACATGCTAACGCTAACCTTAATGCTAAATCGCTCAATTGTATCGAAATTGTCATAAAAGCATGGAAAAACAAGTGAACCATGATCAAACTTTGTTTTTAAAACAATGAGAACATAATGCTAAAACTAAAGAGTGATCAAGAAAATATCATTTAAGTGTTTCATCGAACACTTAGTGCGTATGGTCATGACCTAGCTTCCTAGCATGCTTTTGAGTCTTCAAAGCACCATCCAATGCATGATTCATGCTATCAAGGCTTAATTAACATCAATTCCACACACTATACATCACCAAATCAATCATACAAGGTCCCCATCAAACCACAATAACTCATGAAAGTATAAAAGATACAAAGAGGTTAAGGTTAGAAGTAATATATCTTGTAATCTTTGTTAGAAGTGATATATCTTGTAATCTTGAATACATAATTTGAGGTTTTATCAAAATTTTAATTTTTAGAACTTGATTTGGGAAGAAAATTTGATTTGAAAGAGATTTTGGGAGGTTTTTGAGGTGTTTGAAGATGAAAAGGTGTGAAAAATGTTAAGTGTGGAGTGTGAAATGAAAGTGTGGTATGGGTGGGTTGTTATGGGCTCGTGGCACATGAGAAGGAGGAGGTCTGGCGCCCCCTGCATCTGTTACACCTACACAGCTGTGCAGTGCCGTCAGAGGAGACAGGGCCGACGACACCCCTGCATAAGCTTGGGCAACGGTTATGCTTCGGCTTATGTTGTTCTCGGATGTGTTTCTAAGCCTCTTGACGTCGGTTTTTCATCTCGTATAAACCGCTTTTCATCATTTTTCATCCCAAATCTAATTTTAATGTCAAAACAAGTGAAACAACGAAATAAAAATCACAAAAATTCATACCATTCGTCGGCCACCCGAAACACAATTGAAGTTACCGTATCAACCGTCGTCATGAGGTTCCATTATTCAAAATGGTACCTACGAAATATCAAATCACATAAGATAAAATCAAGAAATGATAAGAAATGATAAAGAAAACTCCCTTTGGGTTGCCTCCCAAGTAAGGATTGGTTTAACGTCCTCGACCCGACGTCTTGAAATCTTCATCCTGGCTTTGACTTCTCTCGGTAAATGCTTGACTTAGGTATCCAAACCTTCGTTATTCCTTGTTGAACCGGTGCTATGTGATTCCAAGAATCTACTTCTCAACTTATGCTTTGAACGTTCCATGAAGGTTTTTTGAAACTTCATCATATCTACAATCGAAAAGCGGATCAAATGCATCAGGATAGACCTTAGCAGTGTTTGAGCGTTTTTTTCTTTTCCAAACACGTGATGAGTTGGTCCCACAAGATCGCTTCTCTGGTTGTGCGACTAAGGGCATAGTAAATACGCTTGGTACAAGTTTGCCTCTTTTTCCAACTTATTGTTTTTTAAAGAAATTTTTTCATTTTCTTCCTTCAAACTCGCATTAGAAGACTCTAACTCCTCAATATCTTTCAATAATATCTCAATGACTTGATATTGCTCCTTTAGTACGACTTCAAGGGAGTTAACAAGGTTATTGGACTTAGCATTGGCACAAGAAGAGTCATGAGAGGTAGAGCAATAAGAGGTAAAGTTCACACCTTGAAGACACGCCTCTAGCTCATCTAAAGAATGTGTTATCTCACTTTGAAGCACTGGATCTACTTTCTTCTCCGTTGGTATCTTCAAACACCACAATTTTATAACATGATTCATGATCACTCGATGCATTGAAAGTCTTGAATACCTTAAAAGTAGCTTCTTCCCCTTCAACCCGGAGCTTTAACTTTTCGCTTTTAACATCAATCAATGCTACTCCGATTTCTAAGAATGATCGGCATGCTATCGTCTTCCTTCGCTTGTGTCATGCTTATAAGAGGCGGTTTGAGCTCAAAACTCATCGCTTCAATTGCGAGAGGGAGAATGACGTGATATTCCTCCAACAGACGTGGCATTGCTTGGTTTGCATCCGACACATCACATTATCACCTTGATTAGCGGCCACCAAGGCGCCTTGGACGGCTGCATCTATTTGAGCATATATGTTTGGAGGATTTTGCAGGTTGAGTGAGTGATCGCCGCCCTCATAATGTGGAACTTGGTTCATGCCCATGTCAAGTCGTCGAGAGGATACTTGGTGTTGTTTTCGATGTCTCTGGAGTGTACGTTCAAGTTTCGGATCAAGGGGCTCAAGATTACCTATTGAACGTCTACTCATGCACGAGAAAAAAACCTACAAAGACAACAAAAACACTCTCAACAACCCAAACTAGGCAAGATAAAGACTATGTATGAAAATAAAAACAAAAAGAAAGTTTGAACACACAAGAACTAGTTACGTTGATGGTAGAAACTCAAAGTTCCCCGACAACGATGCCATAAACATGTTAAGAATTTACTAAGTTGCAAGAACGCAAGTGTACGTGTCGCTTATCAAGTAATAAGAGAAGAATAAGAGTATCATCCCACAAGAAACTAAGTCTCTAACGATCGATGATTATAGTCCTAAATGGTCAAAGTAAAGTAATCAACAATGGCTTTAAACTAATGTAACTAAAGAAATGTGAAACTAGGCTAAACACGAAGCTAAACATCAAGTGATATGGATGTGAAGGTAGGGTTTGACCTTGTTATCCTAGTGTATGATCATTTTGTTTACTCTAATCTAGTTATTCTTGAAGTGTTTAGGTTGTTAATCAAGAATTCCTAAGCTATATCTTACTCCTTCTTGAGATCTAAGGTAAATCACACTAAGCGTCACCTCAACGCATCTCTACGAGAGGCCAACACAACTAATGAGTAATACGCATGGTGGGTCCCCTAAAATGACTATGAGAGTCACGGAAGCGGTCTCTCGATCTTGCATTTAACTCTAGATGAGGATTTCCCATGTCACGTCTACACCTATCCTCTCAGAATCAATGCAAACAACAAGATCAATACAAGGCGATTAATCAAGCGAGGCATTATATTCAATAACCAACACACAACCATAAACAATGTTGAACAACTATTTCATCACAAAGAAATGATCATAACACTATTCAAATACATCACAACCCTAATCTTTATCTCATGATATGGAGGCAAAGACAATACATTAAACACCTTGTGTGCACATAAACCATCATCAAATATAAATAGCAAACACAAAGAGATCCTCTTTAGACTCTTATCGTCGATGGCCTTGGATCTGTCCTCACATCTTGATTTTCCTTTTTCCTTGATGATTTGCCTTCGATAGTGTGAAATGATAGGAAGAGCCCCAAACCAAGCACCAAACATCCCCACACTAAACCCACTACACAACATGTTCAAAAACAAGGGAAATATGGTGTTTTTATATTGGGGATCAAAGGAGACCGCACCTCAGCCCTAGGACGCCACCTAGGGCTCGTGTTCTGTAGGTGGTGGTCTCTTAGGCCGCCTCATCATGGCCCGTTTTGTCTTGGACCCGCTCATTGCCCTATTCAACCCTTTTTATGCCCGTTTGAGCTCGTTTGATTTTTGTTTTCATTATTCTTGAGCTCTTTCTCCCATTGTAAAAACAAAGTTGATGTGTAAAACATCAACACAAAAAGATGTGTAAAACACAATTTAGATGCACAATTATCCCAAAGACACATAGAAATCAAGAATAAAACAAGATCGAATATGCACTTTTACACTCTAATCAAATAATATCAGGATGCATTTGCCAAATTTGTTCATCTCAGATAAGTCGTATACTGTCAAGGAAGGCTATTTGGCTTTGCATCGGATGGGGATAAGCGTGTCTTGGGGTAGACTTGTATGGAATGGCTGCTTGAAACCTAAAATGGGTTTTATTGCTTGGCGAGGCATTCGAAAAGCTTTGTGAACAAAAGTAAAGCTAATGGCACGTTATGTCATTTCTGATGCAACCTGGGAATTGTGTAAGAATACAACTGAGGACTGTAACCATTTGTTCTTTGTTTGCTCTTTTGTTAAGGAAGTGATTGCTTTTGTATTTCCTACCTTGAAGCTAAAAGCTATTTCCTACCGTATGCAGGGATGGTTGACATGATGGTTAAAGTGGCCAAAGGCAAGACTAATCGTGCCAATGCTCATAAAATTGTGACCTCAATTTTGAAGTATAAGCTATAGAAGGAGAGAAATTCAAGAATATTTCTCAGTGAAGTGCGAAGTTCTGAGTAGGTAACTCAAGAGGTGAAGTAGCAATTCTTAATTTTGTTCAAAAACGTAGGATAGCTATAGTGTTAATTTTGTATTAATTTGGCTACAACCATGGCTGTTTTGAGATGTTTTTTGGTTTGTTTGATTAGTTTTGAAACTAAACGCCAAGTGAAATGAGTAAAATAAAAGCGGCTCATTTTCATAAAAAATAAAATAAAAAAATACATTCATCGCATAAACTTTGCAACGTTTTGACTTTATACATGTATCGATATAAAGTTTGACATATACGAAACGACGATCAAACGAAGTTTGTTTTATAAATTTATCGTGAAATATCAATGATTGCATAAGATATGTATTTCAACGTAATATATGTTACGTGACTACTAAACGTGATTTGATATAAAAAAAAATTTATATTCATATATATAAAATAATAAAAAATATATACATATTATAAAATTTATGGGACGAAGATAATAATAAGCATACCTCAACAATTCAATAAAAAAAAAGACATACTCCTTTTTATCAGAAATAAAAAATAAAAAAACAACATACTCCCGAAGCCGTGAGAGGAATATCTACCTATCAAATATCCACAGTACTCCAGGGTTCGCACACCCCACACTAGGACTCACCGGAATCCATGGCGGCGGCCGTCATCTTCTCCGATCTCCACACGGAGCCCGGCCTCAAATCCCTCGATTCTCACCTCGCCGACAAACCATACATCTCCGGGTACCAATCTCGAAATTGATTTAACTTGATTTGGTGGTGAATTGTTTGATGGATTGACTTATGGGTTTCTGTGAAGTAGCTCGTGGACGAAGGATGATATCAAGGTGTTCGTGGCTGTGGAGGGGAATCCCGGGGATGGGTTTGTGAATGCCAGTAAGTGGTATGAGCATGTCTCGGCGCGGCTGGCCCCCTGGTGAGTCTGTGTGTGGCGTAATGCGAGTAACTTACAAGCATGAATAATTAACAATGTGTTTCCGAAACTTTCAGAAAGCGATACCGCGTCTCATTTCTTTGTTGCTACAATATTTGATTAAGTTAAAAAGCCGAATGTATCTTTAGTTGGCACTTTTTTTATGGGGTTGAATGAGCGAAAAAAACCCTTTAGCTAATTGGTCAAAGGAATTAATCATAGTTATTGATTCAAAAAATATAAATAAATAAATCCCCGCTCTTCCATTTTTACTAGCTAAAAGAAAAAGAAAATATTTGAGAAAATCAATAGTCAAGATTGATTTTGTTTAGTCAATTAGCTATAGAGCCTTCAACCCAGTTTATTGAAACGAACTGATCAGTCTAATGAGATCGATAAAGATTAGGCTCTTGCTTTAGACTTGATGATGATTCTGCTTCTTTGTGCTCTGTTGAGTTTCTGTGTTCTCCAAGCAAATGAATGCCATCATCTATCTCTGTGATTTTGGTTGATTACATTGAACTATTGAAACTGTCGAGTTGCTTATCCGCAAGGGTCAAACTGACTTTGGCTTTGTTTCCTCGTGACATGTCTCAACATTTTCTTGTTTATTTGTGTAGCTTCTCTGGCAAAGCTGTTGAGTGAAAATTGGTGGTCACCTTGCCCCAGTTAATGTCGAACCGCCTAAGGAAGAGAATAAGTTTTTTAGTTTATGTCGATAATTTATTTTCAATTTTTCTTGGTTTGCTCCTCCTCCGGCTCTGCTCAACTTCTAGCTGTTTGCCTCCAAATATGGTGTTTTGAGCCCTAACAATCTGAAAAGAGAATTGCAAGGTGCATAAATTTGGGTATTGTGTGGTTGGTGCATCGTCAACTTGTGTTAAATCTCTATAGGAATAGGAGCCAGTAATGTGAATTCAGAAGTATTAAGTTGGATGCCAGCTCCAGGCATATACGTAGAAGTTAGTTGGCGTAGCTTAGCATAGCATGGCCGTGATACAGGATTCTTATGAGAGTGAACTCATCGCATAAAACAGAATTTGTGTTTGGTGTTTCTTTACTAGTGTCCAGGACACAGTTGAAGAAATGGATGTTATTCGAGCTAAATGTGTGCCGTAGATATTCTTTAAAACTGCTTATTTTCCGAAATAGCTTTGATCATGCTTCAATCTACTTTCTCATCGAGCCAAGGGATATTGACTATTTGGTTGACTGGAGTTTCAAAGTAAGAACTCATATTCGGATAACGGCTTTCCCTGTCTTCTTGGCCAGGATGCACATGCTGGAGGCGACGACAATGATGATCTGGATCTATTCGGTGATGAGACTGAAGAGGAAAATAAGGCAGCAGAGGAGAGAGAGGCCGCCAAGAAGCCCACCAAGAAGAAAGAGAGTAAGATGTTATTTCATGTCTTCAGCTTCACGGCATACCCTGTAACTTGTATCTTGTGTTCCAGTGATTGACCCGTACATGATTCAGGTGGAAAATCGTCTGTACTTTTGGATGTGAAACAGTGGGATGATGAGACAGACATGAAGAAGCTGGAAGAGACTGTTCGCAGCATCTAAGCAGAAGGCCTCCTATGGGGAGCATGTAGGTTTTTGCTTTTTACAATTTTATTTCCTGCTTTTCCACATTCGTCTTTGTATCTCTACAAGCTCATCATCTGGTTCTTATTGGATTGATTACTGCAGCGAAGCTGGTTTCAGTTGGCTACGGCATCAAGAAGTTGCAAATCATGATGACAATCATGGATGACCTCGGATCCGTGGATAGCCTCATTGAAGACCACCTCACAGCCAAACCATGCAACGAGTATATCCAGAGCTGTGATATCGCTGCCTTCAACAAGATTTAAGGAAACCTAGTATGATCTGTCTCTGGCTTTGTCAGGGTTAGTTTACCTGTTTGTTTTTTTTTAAGGAAACCCGGAGGATTTCCCTTTGGTCAACCGAAGGGTTAGTTTACCTGTTGTTCTCTTTGTCTCGTCTAATTTGATCTTTGTTGGGGAAGGATACTGGAGCGAGTCGTCATTGGATTTTCTAATTTTATTGCTGTCGTATTTGGAGTTTCAATTGGAGCAGTAGCTTCAATATTCTAGTAGAATTATGACTTGATAAATGAAAACATCATTTTTAGAGTGTCTGGAGCGAGCTTTACAAATTATTACTGTTCTTTTCCTTTATTGTTCTGAAAAAGAAAAATGCATGATCCACGTCAAGTTCAGAAAATAACGGGTTGTTCTCTTGATGTTCATTTCATCGGAGTTTTTACTTGACCATGTCACGCAGTAGAGTTCAATAGTTGACATGGGAATACCGAGATGGCTATACAATGTTGATGGTATACTTGTTAATGTTCAATGTGAGAATATGGCATAACAATAATTATTCAATTAATCCTGTCAATGGTTAGGGTCTGAATAAAACGAAAATATACGGAGTTTTATTTTTATTATATACATGATGCTATGCAATAAAAAGACTGTCTTCAATACCCTAAAAAACAAACACAATGACAACATAGAAATAGTAGAACTAATCAAGTAACAAAAGGTGAATTATGAAACAAGAAACATAAAAAATCAAACATAAGAATGAATGAAAAATTAATAACAAGAAACCAAAAGTAAGAATTAAATGAAAAATAATTATTGGATAGATAAATATATAAATAGGCCCGAGCATAATCCGTCATGTCATGAAACGATTAGAACCAGTCTTGGTTACCCTACAATCGTAATACTATTACATCATGTAGATCTATTTAGGGTCATGTTTTCTGTTAGACCAAACAAGGTCAAATTTTCTCTAATAATCTCACCCCAATATTTTTCGATCTTCCTCTATCTCATCTACTCTGCATCATATCAAGGGATTCACATGATTTTATCGAAAAGTTTGGGTTTCTGTGCATCACATGATCAAACCATCTCAATCTTGCCTCCCGCATCTTAATGTCAATATCTGAAACTCCCAACAGCTTGTGTATACTATCGTTCGTGACTCCATCTATTAAGGAGATCCCGTACATCTAATGCACTATTCTCATTTTTGTTACATGCATTTTATTCACATGGGTTTTCTTTACAGGCCAATACTCAACCCCCCCATACAACATAGCTGCCTTATAACTGTGTGATAATGCTTGTCCTTTAGTTTTAGTGAAATCCTCTTGTTACACAATACTCCCGAGACGTCTCTCCACTTCTGCCAACTCATTTCCATATGATGAATAATATATTCATTGATATTTCTATTCTTTTGAATCATAGATGCAAGGTACCTGAATTATGACGTCATTGGGATCGTATCTGACCCAATCCTTACATCCGACTTCTGAGTGTTTTGTTTTTCACTGAACTTACAAAATATGTACCCTATTTGTTATTCTAAGTCGAAAACCCTTTGTCTCAAGTTGTTCTCGCCACCTCTCCAATTTGCAACTCCATTCATCTCATAATAATTACAACATATACGTATTTTATATTATTTTATACAAATGAATGCAAATCTCGTTTTCATATCAAGTAACATGTATTAGGTTAAAGTAAGTACGTTTCTTACATAACCATTGATCGTCGTTACATACGTGTAAAATTTTACGTCGACATACGTGCTACGTGAAAATGTTGTAATAATTTTGGGACGGAGGGAGCATTAACTTTTTCCCTTGTGTTTAATCAAAACAATATTATCTGTAAACAACATGAACAACGGTACCTCCTTTTCGAATCTCATTAACTCATCCATGACTATCACAAAAAAAAAAAAAAAAAGGGACTTAGAACATACCCTTGCTATAACCCTACACGAATAGCTCTATTGTTCCTGACATGTTCTCTCAAAAATTAATTACCCTTTAATTGTTTAGATATACATCGATAACACTCTTTCATCATGCTACAACTCCATAACTACTAGTAAAATGTTGACTTGAGAATATGCGATACTTCTCTTCTTCCTTCTAGTAAAATGCTTCGATCACTACTCTCAATTCACAGAATAATGATGTATACACTTCCTAAAACGTTTTTCATTTGGAACTTTTTTGCTCATCGACAGTATCCCAACGTGTCGCGCGACGGAACGGTCTCTTGCAAGACTAAAGGGTTTTGAATGCCATAGAGTCTGCTTAGTATAAAAATGGCAAACCGGAGTCACTTTAATCGAACACCATTAAAGATAACTCAAACTCGTGTGCAGCCTTATGTTAGTCGCTGGCGGCTGGTTCTTGCCAGTGGAAGCTTCATCGCGTTGGAAGCAACAAGTGAAAAAACCAGCGACAAAGACCAAAAGATCGACTCATATACACCCTCGCTGTCAAGAAAACGCTCCAGTTCAAAAGCTCCACCAGTTAAAGAAGGTAGAATAAAAGCCTTTCTTTACCGTGCTTAATTCATTTTCTGCAAAAGCTAATACAGGGGCAAAACCAGCATATAACCAGGGCAGCCTGAATCTAGGTTCGTATTTTGCTTGCTCACGTACGAGAAAACCGGTAAAAACAGTTTAGACTCGACTATTTTCCCTGTGATGATCATTCTAGTTCGTAGCTCATTTACCGAACTGGCAAAACAAAACCAAAGGAGAAATCATAATCACCGAGATTTAAAAAAGCGCCAACAGATAGGGTAAAACCACATCAACAAAGAACAGAAACTTTGTAAGACCCACACCAACATGAAAATCCAAGGCATAAACTTTTCTGGTTCTTTCTTTCCTTTCTCATTCATTATTCACCAGCATGCTCTCCCATTAACATCACAGCGAGGGAGAAAAAACAAACTGTCTGGGTAAACTAAAAAGATCTTTACCTTCAAATGGAGACGTCCAGTCATAGGAAACTGCAGGGGAGGTATCAGGCATTCCCGCTAGACCATCCTGCGATCCCCGTACGGACATGCCATTACTGTGAGGGGACTTGGGTCTCATCCCCGGCTTCACGTACAAGAGGTTCAGATCATTTGAGTCATACAGACGGGAGTTGCTTTTCTGGAAAGAATCCAAGCCAAGCCACATCTCATTTGATTTTGAGGGCCGCAAGCTACGATTAATGCTCCAGTCGATGTTCTCGTAGTCGCAAGACATAGACCCACAAGAGCTCCAATCTACAGGAGAATTCGCCCCAGAAGAGTAGGTTGAACCAAGGCCAGAAAATAGCCCAAGAGATGTAGCGGCGACCGGCGGAGATGTCCCTGCTCTATTGAAGGAAGAGTCCCCTCGAGTTGTCATGGGCGCATTCAGTGACCCACCACCGGGGTTGAGCTGCTGAAACTGTGGATATATTTGCTGATGATTGAAATGATTAGAGCTTACGTTGTTGGGACTAGGACTTCTAGTGCTGGGAATATGAGGCGGTAACATGTTTCGCTTCACGATCTCTGGACTTGAAGGATACCAACCCGGAGCAATTCCCGGAGCAGACAAACTAATGTTTGAAACAGGGGAGTTCCTAGCATTTACAGACTGAGGCCGCTGCATCATAACTACTGGTTCTCTCACTATTCCAGGCTGCATGGGCTTGTACTCCCCACTCTCCTGACCATAATGGCTTTCAGTTAGTACCTGCGGAGACATCTGTGAAGGAGCTGACAAAGGATGCGGCCTTAAAGTGATAGATCCTCCACCAAGCCACCTCTTTTCAGCTGTTGGAGTCCCCAGTTGTTGCGGCCTTGCTAATTCTACTTTCTGTTGTTGAATTCTTGTTACTTGCTGCACATTCTTGGTTATTGTTTTCATGGCCAGACCTACAGTTACGGTGGCTTTTGTATAATTGAAATCTCTTTCATCTCTTCTTTGTTGAAGAACATTGATTGCACTGGCCGGTTTCAGTTGTGGCCTTACTGAGGTTTGGTTAATCGCTGAAGTCTTCTTGCCATTACTTAAGCTCGGGGGATCACTGGCTTCTTCCAACTTTAGCACTGCAGTAGGCGGTTCTTGCTTTTCTGATTTTAATGTTTCTTCTGCTTTGTCAAGATCACCTTCACATGCAACTAGAGCTCTCTCCACGTCCTGCTTTGAGCATTTGAACTTAATTTCTAACTCTGCAATTCGGAAAAGCTCTTGAGATATATCGATTTTCAAATTACCGCCAGTATCAAGAGTTTGATCAGGTTGTTTATCCGCTTCTTCACCCACTTCAAAAAGCCAAGCAACTGCTTCCTCGAGTTTGCCTCCATTCAGCATTAGAGCCATCGTCGCACGATCTACAGAGAAACCCATTCCCACAAGCTGCTGAGCAAGGGCCTCCAGCTTCCTCGACATGAGAAAGCCAGTGCACCGATCATGCAACTCCTGTGCCCTCTTCTCCTTCTGACGCTGGTGCTTCTTCTCATTCTTCTGACGCACTTTTTCTCGCTTATCATTATCAGCACCAGGTATCACCTCCTGCTTTGTGGTAGCTTGTTTTTGTTCTTCGGATTCCACAGACCTGTTGTCATTGTTGGACGCTGAATCATAGTCTCCACTGTCATTAGTGCTCCCACTATGGTCATCTGAATCATCAATGTTCCTGAATCGGCCATTCACATGTAGGGCTGGTGCTGTGGATGCTGTCTCAAGGGTATGAAATGTACCCAAAATCGGATTGTAAGCACTTGTGGGTACACCACTAGTCGCATTTACAGTTGGAGAAGCTTTGGAAGAAGCCTTCTGTTCCTTGCCTGCCTTCTTGTCTTTCGACTTTGATTTGGAAGAGGAAGACATTTCCTCACTAAAAATACGTATCCTGCAGCAGAAAAGGTGCTATATTTATTATCTTCAACAACAAATTCAGAAAACATATTACATCCTCCAAACTACAGAGCTACACAAAAGTTTAAACCACAAGCATGACATTAAACATGCACTAGGATAAGCGCTTGAAACTTCCCGGCATCAAAGGAGACGACTCAAATACATCCCACACCACAGATTTCTCAATTCATGATAACAGCCAACTGAAACTGACCCGCTTTAAGGTGCGGAAACAAACAATTACACTACAAGAGCATCATTCACATCGACGGTGAAAACAAGCAATATAAATCATAGCATCAGTATCATACATTCATACATCCAGGCAATTGCAAATGAAACTTCAGAATTGAAAATAGAGCACATTATAAACATCCCGCTATAATGAGATCATAATAGACATAACCTGTCACTAGCAAGATTTAAAACCTCTCCCTTAAATACCATCAATAGCTCTCATGAACACGGATAGCCGTCGTAGAGGCCCTAGAGGGAAAACAGCACCAAATTCCCATTTCTATGAAATTATCGCTCACGCTTATCATCACAAGATGTCATGAACTTTGATATTCCGATGTACCCTTTTTCTCCCTACGATTTACCGGAACTCTACCTAAACCCTTCACTGCCGGCTAAAGTCAGATTCCATTGTCATCAGACAGCCAATGTCAATGCCTTAGCAGAAATGGACAAGAAGAAGCAAATCATACAGAAATGGACAAGACGCAGCAAATCATCCTAAGATGTCTCTCAACATCCCTTTTGATCCATTAGCACAGACATCAAATAAACCCTCGTTAACCAATCCATACGTGCCAGTGATCTCAAACGTCAATACCACCAACAACATACAAAAAAAAAAAATATTAAAAAAAAATCAACAGAATAATCGTTTCTTTGCTAATCTAATCCTTGATTAAATTCCACGATTTCCATTTCGACCTAGACGAATCAAATCTTCATCACCCCATCACATCTTCCGATCCCCAAATCGCCACCCAAACCCCCTTAATCAGTTCAATTCGATACCGCGACTTGAACCACGAAAACAAATCAAGAAACCAATCCAATCCAGATCAAACTCCCTCCATTTCCAATACCAACACGTTGTCCGATCTGACGATTCGAGTCCCCAACTCCTCCCAAATTAATAAATCAATCAAATAATCGAAAACAAAAGGAAAAGGGACGAACCTGGTGATGATGAATTGGGTGTATGAGAGATCGAATCGAGGACTGGTGAGATCAAGACAAGAGAGGTGGGGGTGTGTTGTGTTCAGAGAGAAAATGGAGGAGAGAGAGAGAGGTGGTGGTGGTGATGATGATGAAGAGCAGAGATTTGCGAGGTTGAAATGAAATTGGATCGATGAGTTTAGGGTTTTCTAATCTTTGACAATTTAGGAAGGGGAAAGAACACATCACGCTTATAAAATTAGATATATTTAATTAAAATTAATTATTAAAATTAAAAGATAATTATGAATAAATTTGAGGATATGGATCAATTTGATAATAATATATCTATTAATTATCCTCATTTTATTCAAAAATATATCTTTATATCATATTTTAATCTTGATAGTAGATTTTAACTAGACACGTTTATTGTGTCATGATATATATTCGCTAAATCATTTAGAAAATGGGAAAACATAAGGCCAGTTTGGGATCATCGGTGTTTCTGATTTTTTATTTTTTATTGCCTGTTGAAATAAGACAATTTTATATTGATTTTGTTTATTAAATGGATGAAATAGAAACAAAAAAAAAAAATTTGTTTTTCCAATCAATCGTAGCCGTCTACCTCCAAGAAATTTGTTCTCAACCCTAGATTTTCGTCTTTTTCCGTGTATGATAATAGATGTCCTGATTTGAGACCAGAAGAGGTATTTATAGCTGCTTAAGCTTGAGGAGTTCTCGTCGCACTTTCCCGAGCATGGCTATACAACGCGTCCGGGCACTTTATTGTTTCCATTGAACCAAGGCTGCTAGGATTTGCGTATCGAGCCGAGGCGTAGCACAAGGTTGTGTCCGGGTGCTTAAATGGTTTTAGAAGTATTGTCTCCTTGATGAATGGCGCTCGGGTTTGGAATAACGTTGTGCCGAGGCACTTTGAGTGTCACCCTGAACCCTTGCTTCGCTCTGTTTCATCCCGCTTTGTTTTATGCTCGATCATGCTTTGTTTCCACGTCTTTTAACCAACCTATTACTTGTTTCCTCCTGCAATTTACACCGAGGTATCAAAGCTTGTAAATATAGGAAGTATGAACAAAATAAATGCAATTATGAATGTAAAGATGTCGAAACAATTCATGAAAAATGTGATAAAACTCAACGTAAATTGAGCTAAACAGTTACCCCTCGGGTGAACAAAGTAGGGTGTTTGATGCGCTTCCTCCATGATCCTCCTTTTCAAGTTCGGGTCATTAGGTAGGCAGTGGCATCCTTGGAATCGTATATAACCGTCCTCTTGTACCATGAACCCTAGTGCTTTCCCTTGAGCAATTTCATTCATGGTTCTTTGTATTGACTTGTCTGCCCACTAGGCTTGCACAATCTCCTCTTGTAAAGGCGAGAGGATTCATAAGGTTTCCATTACTCCCTCCAATGATGCCACCCTAATCTCTATCCCCAACTTATTGAAATCGTCCATCAATTCAGCTTCGGTGATCCTCAATATTTGAAGGCTACATTTTACCGTGCGAACCTTACTACTCAATACAACAGCCACCACGCTGACCTTTCTAGGGTGATACTGAATGTCTAGGTTATAGTCCTTCAGTAGCTCTAGCCACCTCTATTGTCGCGTGTTGAGTTCCTTCTATGTGAAGATGTACATCACGCTCGTATGGTCAGTAAAGACTTGACACGTGCCCGATATAAATAATGTCGTAAGATCTTAAGAGAGAAAGCTACGAGGACTAACTCTAGATCATATGTCGGGTAATTCACTTCATAGGGTTTTAGTTATCTCGATGTGTAGGCAATTACCTTGTCGTGTTGTATCAACACTCAACCAAGATCCTGTACAGAGGCATCGTATTTCTTTAACTTTGCGTACAGCTGGTGGATCCGTAACGTCTCTAAAACTAAACGAAGGCGTAATTTGTCACTTGTATAGTTCTTGAATAAACTAAGATGGCATTGATGAAAACCACTAGAAATTGATCAAGATAGGATTTGAAGATGTGATTCATTAAATCCATGAACGCACACGAACATTAATGAGTCAAAATGGCATCACCAGGAATTCATAATGCCCGTAACGAGTCTGAAACGTAGTCTGGGCAACGCTAGTAGGTCGAATACGTAATTAATGATATCTAGAACAGAGATTGATCTTAGAGTAGATGACTGCTCCTTGTAGCTGATCGAACAAGTCATCGATGTGGGGTAATGGATACCGATTTCTAATCGTGATCTTATCTAGCTCATGATAATCAACACACGGTCTCATGCTCCAATCTTTCTTCTTGACAAATAGTATTGGTGCTCCCCACGGTGGCTCCAACTGCTTTTTTAACTCCTTTAGTTTCGTTGGGGCTATCCTATAAGGTGTCTTCGACATAAGAGTCGCACCTAGTACTAGGTCGATGCCAAAATCGATCTCTTATCTTGGCGGCATTCTTGGGATGTCGTCTAGGAACACGTGCGCGTACTCCCTAATGATGTATATCGTCGATATATCTATCTCTACCTCGGTCGAGGTCTTGAGGCTGCATAAGTAGCCTCGGCACCCTTTTCACAATAGTTTTTAGGCATTTAATGCTGACACCAATCGAGCCCTTTCCGTAGAAATTGATCTTTCCACCTTTAAGGCTCTTCAGGTGAACAAATTTCTTTTCGCAATCATTGATGACCTTATGTGTCTCGAGCTAGTCCATTCCCAAAATCACGTTAAAGTGGTAGAGATGGAATTGGATCAGGTCAATAGGAAATTCTTATCCCCTATCTCTATAGGAGCCTAGGGAAGAAGGCTCGTGCATGGTATGGTGTCACCATTGGACAACCCAGTGTGAATTACTTTATATAGGTGAGGTCTCGAGCCCTTTTTGTAGAAATTGATCTTCACATCCTTAAGGCTCTTCAGGTGAACAACTTCTTTTTGAAATCATTGATGGCCTTATGTGTCTCGAGCCAGTCCAATCCCAAAATCGTGTTAAAGTGGTAGAGATAGAATTGGATCAGGTCAATAGGAAATTCTGACCCCCTATCTCTATAGGAGCCTGGGGAAGAAGGTTTGTGCACTGTACTGTGTCACCATTGGACAACCCAATGTGAATTACTTTGTATAAGTGATTGGTCTTTGTGTCATGTCCTTCCATGATTGATGTTAAAACGAACAAGTGTGCCGTACCAGAATCGAATAAGGCATAGATCGTGCGAGAAAGTGATCAGATGTTACCCGTCATGATGTCACTACTCTGCTGCGTTGCAAGGGGTTCCAAAGAGAACACTCCATCACCTGACCTGTTGGTGTGTCCTGTCAACTGCTTGCTAGAAGGCCCTGCACGGGATCCAAATACGTGTCCCTTGGAGTGAGTTGGAGTGGCTGACATCTTCTCGGGACAATTGGTGCTCTCATTGCCCATCTCCGTAGGTGAAACAAGTGAGGATAGTCATACGACATTCTTGAGCATAGTGTCCCGCTAAACCGTACCTATGACAGGTGTCATTGGAGCGACCATGGATACTGATTGGTCTGTCCTCGGAATCTCTTCGGCGAGCCATTGTAGGACAAGGGGTTACCTTGAGAAGACATCAAAAACATCGGTTTGTTCCCCGACCCCGAATCTAAACCCAAATAGGATGACTGGTTGGATTGTTTTCCTCCCTTTAAGCATGCATCTCTTCATAAAAGCTTCGCTCTTGATTAAGCAGCGCTTCATATAAATCCTGAATGGTGTCAAACCTCATTGTAGTAATTGTCGTCTTGAGCCTCTGGTTAAGGCCCCGAGTGAACTCATTCTTCTTCTTCTTCTCAATGTGACAAAAAGATGGTGCATAGCATAGGAGTTTAGTGAACTTCTACGCATACTCGACCACCGTCATATTCCCTTATTTTAGGGTGATTAGTTCCTTTTCCTTCTAATCTCCAATCTGCTCTAGAAAATAACGATCTAGGAGTAGTTGAGTGAACCTTTTCCAATTGAACCCTGGGGCATGGGCGCTGTCCTCCGTCGTGTGCTACCAAGCATCAGCCTCCCCATTGAGGTAATAAATGGCGTATTCCTACCTTGAGTGGCCCGGACACGAAACAGTAGCGAATAACTTCTCGAACTTCAGTGAACCGTGATGGCTTCTATGTGCTGATGTTCCGCCATATTGTTTCCCTATCCTCCGCTGGTGGAGGCCCCCGGTTCCTAGCCCTAAGGAGTTCGTCGACCAGGAGCTCCGTGACTCGATTGGTGGGTGGGTTCCCAACTCGTTGACCCCACGAGCCTCCAGCTCCAAGATACCTATAGCCTCTACTAGGAGGTGCAGGAGTCTCATAAGAGTCCTCGTAATGGTGGTAAGGATCCATGGTAATCGGTGATCGCTATACAATCTTTCAAAAGAAAAGTTTCTTTTAGTTGTGGTATGAGGCAATGGTATCAATGCTTGTCATGTATTTATAAGAATATAATGTCGTAAAAAAAAAAAAAACAATCATAACATAAAATAATATTGGTATCAAGGCTTATCATGAATTTATAGAAATTGAGTCGAGTAAGTAAAACAAAGGGCAAACATGACATAAAATAATATTTGGTACACCGAGGGATTTACAGTACGTAAACCTTAATTCATAATGTTTCCAAGAAGAGTCCTTCCAGACTTATTATACATGCTTCATCGAAGTAAAACTGATTATCTTACACAGACTTGTCGTCTATCTCACAGTCGGTATAAAATAATATTATGTCATCAAAGCTTATTCGCCACTTGCCATCCTCAAAAGTACTTTCCATTTAAATTTTCATATATGAGGAAATCCGCATAACCTTCATGATATATCCTAAACCTTTCTTGGGGAAAGGATTCTAATAGAACTTTGGCTTGAAAGATCAAATGTTTAAAGCAACTATTTAGATCGACAGCTTTTTGACAAGAAGTGGTGACGGATTCAGTCGATGTGATAGCACAATCTGGCTCTAGGGTGATAGCGGGGTGGCATTTCCAAGATTTGGTCCATTTTCAGCTCGTTGTCGTAACTCATTCTGCAACACAACAGTCAAGAACATCCTTACTAGGTGTATCTAAACCCAGTTGTAACACGTCACATTTTCTTTTAAGTGTTTCTAACTTATGCTTCCTTTAAGTTCTTCGTAAACCCTTGACACTGATACCATTAAGTAACACCACGATAAATATCCAGCTATCTGGTGCGTGACGTCACTGTCGCTACCGACGGAGTCCATAGCAAGAAAATTTTTATGATAGGGTCTACATAAAGAACGTACAAGGAAGGTATGACAACATAAATCCATAATGCAAAGCTCAATATTAGAAACGAAAACTAGTCATCAAATATTACAATCCCAAGTATTTGTTATTACATGATGTTTGACTAAATTAAACTCCAATAACAAAAAATCGTACAAGATGTTCATTATTACAAACATTCAGTGTTTGACTAGAAAACCCAAATATTACAGTACAACATCTTTATTTTCACAGGAACACCGCCATCAGCATACAGCTACTCAGAGGCCTCGTCAATATCATCTGAACCTATTAGAAGGAAAGAAACAAAAGAAAGAAGAACTCATGAGCAAAAGTGATGCTTAGTAGACCATAGATACTGCCAAAGATAGGGCATCACGTGCTAGGACCCGAGAACAGGTTCATAGCTATCATCTTGGCAGTATCGTATCCGGGGTTTACTGTGCATCACTTTTTGGTCTTTTACGTCCAATCGTCCTGCTGACTCATTTATGTTTCAACATCGATCTGTCCCATCATCTCACGTGAATCGTTCAGAATGATAACTCCGTACGTGAACAAGTGGAAATTCTGTTCCATATTCAATCTACGACCACGTCAAACATATCGTCGATTAGCTCCTTGCAAGCAACTGTCCAGCACCCAAGTTGCCAAGGTTGTTAAACCCTGCCGTAACCTTGAGTCCCTACAAGCAACTGCCCACAAACCCTTATTGGCATGCCTGCAAGAGATAGCGCAGCAACCGACTTATCAAAGCTAGCCCCAGTACCTTGCCGCAATCTCAAGTCTATGCAAGTAAGTGCCCAATACTTTAACGATCGCGCCACATGCACATGAAGGAGAAAACTAATCTTTACTCCCTCACCTGTAATCTTGTGTCTCCATGCTCCGACGCACCCGACCCGACGTGAATTTCTATGCTTACGGTTTATCCAGGTTCGATAATAGGAATTACATAACTAAATTTTTATTTATTTCTTTCGCTTCGTTTTATAATGTTACGTCTTATCGTGTGAACGTTAATAGGTTAAGGCCGACTATTTCCATTAATTTGTCATACCTTATCTCTAATTTTATTTTTAACATTTAAGTTAATTTATCCAATGATTCAAACACTCTATTTTATCGATAATATTATTATACTGCAACCATGCTTAGTTGTATTTTATGTTCATAACATAAACACTACTATAGATCATCACCCAAAATTTGTTATCGCACATAATAACACCATCGTCCCACACATCATCATCGCCTAACTCACCACAAACCAGCGAATCATTGTATCATCACAGATCATCAATTCTTATCACAGATCCATACCATATTACATCATTCAATCACACGCAGACCACAACATGAGAGATTCGTGCAGGGTTGGGTTACCTCTTGCGAGAGGGAAGAGAAGAGAGGAACAAGGCACCCGATCAACGGAGGTTTGGGTGAGGGTTGTCCGGTGTTTGGGTAAGGGGAGATAGGGAAGTGGGGCGGCTGGCTGGCCGATTCACGGTGACAAAAGCATCGTCATTGTACATTCTTATCCTGCGTTCATCGCAATACACAATATTTAAAGTAATTAACGTATGTATAATTTTGGGTTATTACAAGCAGAGTCCGATAATTAGCAAAAGCTGATGGCCGAAGGCTTCTTATTGTACATGTAGACAAACACCTGCCAGGAGAACATAGCTTGTGCTAACATCTAAGTTTGCAATTGATGCTTCGTCATGACACCGCTGTGGCCCATGTCGTCACAGTTTATGGGGTAAAAAGCTGGCCATCACCTGCATGAAGCACGATCTCGTGTCAGAGTGTGGAGATGATAACACCAGTGCAGCATATATATATAGAATGCAGTGGCAAATAGTAAGATGCAGACAGCATCATGAGCCATTCACCCCAACCAAGCACTCTTATAGAACAGTGTTTTACCTAACTATCGGATGAGGCTGCTGGAGCATCACCAAGATACTTGAATTCTTGTACCTCCTTGAAGTTCATCCATGGCTTCACCCAGACCTTCGCTTCATAAACTTTCTTCTTGCCTCCATCAGTCGCCTCCAGGGTTATATAGTACATGGTGCCAGCAACCACTTGTTGCTTTGTATTGACAACCTTCATGAATTCAAGCAAGGCGTTCTGTGAAACACAGAACCACATGAGCCGATGAAATTTATAGCCATGATAAGGAGAAAAGGCTGGGAATATACTCCAGGCAGACGAAAGGAAACCAGCAGTTGCAACACCACTTAAAGGAAACAAAAAGATGAACGAACAGCAATAAGAAAGGAAATGAACCAGTACAGAAAAGATGTGACCATATGCGAATGACAGTTGAAAACACTCAGACATCCAAAAACGGTCTTGCCTCAATCGTCAGTCTATAAACAAGCTGCATACTTAACATCCCCGTGATGATTCAATCGATCAACCAATCACTCACCACAAAACAATCAGCAACTTCATTGAGACCCAATTTCATCATGGGGCAATTGATATGGTACCATCAGAGGGAGGATCAGTAAAAGTACAAGATGCCTTCTAGAATCCGGGGCCATTCATGCACAAATTTAGCCTTACATGAATGATAGGAATACATGGATGCATTGCAAAGCAACTCAACTAAAAATGTGTGTGATCATCAGTAGCATGGGAACGAGCTTGCTTTGGACAAGGTATAAAGCTATGTATCAACTTCAAAACAAAGCAGCAATGATAAAGGAAGGCTCTTTCAATCACTCCAAGTTGAAATTCCAATAGAATTTTCTTCATTTGTTTACATATTTCTTTGATCCATTGATAAAAAATGCTGCATGAGTGGTCGATGTGCCTTTTCATTTTCTAAATTACCAAAAGTCAAGACTTGTGCTACTCTTGATCATTTGACCCATCACTTGAGATAGCCCGAATCGAAGCCCTTACACCGGATAGTTACTACAGTAAATAACACCTTGAACAACGGTGTTAAGGATTGAAATGACTTATACACGATTTGGCTGGCATATATATGTTGGTTCGTTTTGGTGGTTTAGGTTTCGTTGTGATCTCCATCACTTGAGATAGCCCGAATCGAAGCCCTTACACCGGATAGTTACTACAGTAAATAACACCTTGAACAACGGTGTTAAGGATTGAAATGACTTATACACGATTTGGCTGGCATATATATGTTGGTTCGTTTTGGTGGTTTAGGTTTCGTTGTGATCTCCATCACTTGAGATAGCCCGAATCGAAGCCCTTACACCGGATAGTTACTACAGTAAATAACACCTTGAACAACGGTGTTAAGGATTGAAATGGCTTATACACGATTAGGCTGGCATATATATATATGTTGGTTCGTTTTGGTGGTTTAGGGTTCGTTGTGATCTCCACATGAAATTTGGGACCCATACGCACCCACATGTCTATATTCAAAACTTTCATCAATCTCTCGATGAATTGCTAATGATATGCTATTTTTCTTCTTTTTTTTTTTTTGGATGAAAATAATATGCTATTTTTATTTATTTTTTATAAAGAAAATGATATGATAATTAATAATGTTAAATCTGAGATTTTTTTTTTCTGATAAGGTTAAATCTGAAACATAATTCAGCAGAACTTTGTCTCGATCAACAATTCCTCCAGTTAATTTTCAGAAATAAGAAATGAAAACACATACCAAAAAAAACCAATATCATATACTCCCTCAGTCCCCCGAAAAAAAAAAACCCCCGATATTTGACCCTTGTGCACATAGATTAATAGAATTCAATAGTATCAAAGAAACCATGAAAAGGGAGCGCATCAGATTCGTACCTCTTTGCTGTTATGCTGATCGACGGCGAATTTGGCGAGACTGTCGATCTCGAGACTGTTTTCGAATCCGTTCTTCTCAGTTATCCCTCCTAGCCTCGCCATTTCTTCCCCTTTGATGATGATAAGAGAATGATGATGAAAGGCAAAATGTATCGGCAGCAGAATTTTATATAGAGTTGAATGATCCTCAATATATGATTGAAACGGAACGATAGAGCTGAATTTTATGGGTCGTGTTTGGCGTCTGCTTCAGAATTGATAGAGCTGTATATTTTCACGGCAGATGCGTTAATGTATGTGGGCCGGACGAGGCCCACTACCAAGGATACACTCCCAAGCGTAGACACCTAAAGTCGATCGGCTCAAATTACGTTACTTCAAAATAATCACCTATCAATTCAACCCGAACAGATTTTCGACATTTAAATACCAAAAAATATAGTATAGAAATTGTTGAAATAAATTCTATTGTAGGTTTTTTATCGAATTATTTAGATTAAATCATAAAAGAAAGTGTATCTGAATCCATAAGAACAAATCTTTGATCCGGGTTAAAGATCGCATAGAGTTATGATATCTTCTAATTGATACGCACACTATGGTTTTTCTCTATAACGATGGAAGACTAGAAACATGTAACGTATATTCGACCGGGACCATAATCCTCATATATATAGTTTTTCTTATCTTTAATTATTCCATCATTAATTAGGAACAAGTCCATGGATCTCTACACAATTGAGCCCTATATTTTATAAGACGACATATTAACCCACTTAATATTAATATTCATAGGATCATTAATATTTGGATCAAACCGTAGGATAACACATAAATACAATTAATCCGTATAGTTAAATTGTCTATGTATACATAGTATGAATCCACTAATCCAATGAGTTTAACTTGATAGATCTGAATAAACCATTTGATGCATAGGTCCAATGTGTTTTGGACATTAGGTTTAATAACCAACAAATTCACTAATTGATCGTTGGGCTAAGGCGCAAAGTAGGATGCCCCGTTGCCCCATCGTCCCTTTGCTTCTGTACCTCTATGCTGCTCATCGCCGACGAAACGGAACGACCCACTTCTCCACAATGTTTCTGTTAATCACAATCATCATGTTCTAATCTTCTTTTATCCTTTAATCCACTTCTCCGTTATCCCACTCACCCACTCTGCTCATCAATCTTTCCATCTTCCTCTATAAATAACCTGACCAGTTGTTGTACCCAGCAAGGTCCAAGATCAATCACCATACTTTTGATGGTATGGTGATTGTTAGACGGACAAGGAAAGTGTCCTCCTACCATATCGAAGATGTTCATGGATGGTCGCAAATCTGATTCACATGGTCAACAAGGCAACTCCAGTAATCAAGGAAGATTGAGCTCCGATGCATATCACTGACAGTGAGCACTTTCTATACATAGTGCAAGCTAGACATTATATAATGTAACAACATTGTTGTAATCGATTCATGTATGGAGAAAGAGTGATAAAGAGCAATTTTTTTTCTACACTTCAACTTTGTTTACATGGTGTGAGAGCATTTCGACGAAAGCCGCAATCCGATCCATGGCCTCCTCTGAAACAAACGATGGATTTGCCACTACAACACCAGAAAACCCTCCAGCAAACACCAAATCCACATTAATCCAAGTTCCCTTTCAACAAGCACCACCAACAACACAGCCAAACCCGATCCTATCTACACCTCCCTTTGGAGAAAAACTAGACGGTTCCAATTACCTTACATGGAAGACGTTACTCATCCCTTTTCTTCAAGCTTCAAATCTCATTTCCATCGTTGATGGCACAGAGCCTGCGCCACCAAAACTACTCTAGCCGACAGCTGAAGATCCTGTGCCAAACCCAGCATATTTTGACTGGATTCAAAGAGATCAGATTGCACTCGGGTGCTTCTTGCCGCCTCCAGCAAGGCAATCATTGCTCAACTAATGCACCACACCACATAGGCCTCCATCTGGACATACTTTGCTCAGACATATGCAGCTCATAACCTTGCTCGTGCCGCCGCCCTCCAATTATAGCATCAAGATAATCCTTCCAACACACCAAGCACTCCAATGATTCGGGGCAAAACTGGCTTCTTCTATCATCAAGCACTTGCACTCAACCGCTAGCGTAGAAGTATGGCTTGGATGCCATCGTGGAATCTTGAAAACTAAGAATATCACTTGTCATTTCTACCAAAACGGGATAGTGAATGGTAGAAACTTTAAACCAAGATAAGATATCAAAATTGACTAAATCATTGGGAGACATGAAAACAATGAAGTCATTTTATTGATATAATGTCAATTCATTGAAAGAAGTTTGTGCACTATTAAACTTCTTCTTCTTAACAAGATTTCTAAAGAATGATATTTATCTTCATTTTGTGATTGTGAGGAATTACTAGCATTAGAAGGTCCAAATGAGATAATTTGTTGTCTCACATCCTTGTTGTTATAAATACAAAACATTCCATTAATCGCATCATTAAAAATTACTCTACTTTATCATTATGTCTTAATCATAAGTTCTCATCTATTGCATCTAATATGTTTTTTTTATCTCTTATAACTTTATTAGGGGATTCAAAATGCATGAGAAAAATAGTAAAGGGATATCCTCATAATACTTAAGGAATTTAGCCTCCATTTTTTGAATGACAAGAGTAAAAAGATCCTACATATTTATATTCATTTAACAATCTAACTATATTAAGCGATTTGGAAAGAACAAGATGAGAAGTAGGATGATAAACACCCGATAATTTACCGTTGCCTTGTAAAAGACCTCCAATGATTTGCACAAGCATTGCACAATATATCAATATTCAGTTAAAGGTTCCTTTCAAAAACTTGAAGATGACGAATCGGTTGTATATCTCCTTATATTGAATCGTCCTCTTCAACATCAAGTACGTTGAGTTCCAACGATGTTGAGCATCCAACAACGGTTTCAAAGCCTTCATTCTCATCTCCTTGCATAAAGCCTTAAATTTCTACACTTTCTTGCCACTACTATTAGCATACAACAAAACATTTCAGATACAATATACATAATGTTCAATACTTTCATCTTTCAAATCATCTTTAATTATAAGGTTTATTGCGTGACAACAACACCTAACATGAAATAATATGCTATCACACATAGGATCCAAAGTGGTTTTAAACATTTGAACCGTTTCATCATTGTTTGAAGCAATATTAAAAAATATACTCGAGATCTTGTTAAAAAACTTAAACTCATGTAGAATGGTAAGATCAAATTATAAATTTTTTCGCTAGTATGAGAATAAGGAAATAATCCAAAAACAATGATATATTTTTGTAAGTACCAATCGTGACCCCAATGAACAATCAAACATAAGTAAGGAACTTGAAACTAGTGATCCAAATGTCGGAGGTGATGCAAACTTTTTCATCGTAAGTGAAAAACATTAGTATCAATTGTTTCCTTTCATCAAGATAAAGCTTTCAAACATCTAATCTAATGGTGTTCCTATGATTTCTTTGATAATTTGGTTATAATGCATTTTGAACATATATAGTAAATTTAGGATTATTAGTAAAATTTGAAGGTAATTTATTATGGATTATGAATTCGGAACATTTCACATTGGAGGATATGATTATATGTCCACAAACCGTCCGCATTATTCAATTGCATTTGTCCCTTAGGGACATTGTCTTTTTTCAATAGATAACTTTTTCCATGCCTTGACAAATATGAAGTATCTTTACCCATAGAAAAAATCTTACTACACATTTAGCACTTTACTCCGGTCATCTTCTTATTTGTTTCGATGACCTTCTCAAAATACAACTAACAATATGAGCCTTTTCTCGATGAAGAAGCAGCGGAAGCAATGTTTGATTGTCCCTTTTTGGATTGAGGAATCCCTTGGTCTTGCGAAACAATTCCCGAAACATTGAATTTCAAGCCGGTATCATCATGTTTAGGAAATATATCATCATTATCGATATTGTATATATTTTGATTTTGGGATGAGTGAGTCATTATGATCTATGATTTATGAAGACAAAAGAGTTTTAGGGGATTCGAGAGCTTGAATGCAAGAAAATTAAGTAGAGTATGAAAGATTTTGTGAATTTATGGTTTTTCAATTGTTGTTTTTCTAAAAAGATGATTTTCTAATTGTTGTTTATATTGACAATTCTTGAAAAAATGAGTTAGAGAAAAAACCCTCAAATATAGTCGTTTTATGACTATTGATGAGGATTTTATTTTTATCCAATTTTTGAAAAATTAGTCATTATCAAAATAATAAAAAAAAACTGTGAATGATTTTTTAAGAACAAGTGATGTTTTTTAAGAACAAGCCACGGTTAACAAAAGGACAAAAATGTCTACCTCAAAATCGTCCACGGTTTCCAAAACCATTTACGTTTTTTAGGGTTAAGGTTTTTTGCCAATTAAAAATTGTTAACTTATTCTAAATTTTTGTTCATATTTTTTACAAAAACCGTACACGACTTGTTAGAACCATTCATAATTATGAAGACCTCAGGTCAATTTTTTAGGATCCATCAAAACTGATAACGCTTCAATGAAAACTGATGACGGTTATATGAAATTGTTGACAATTTCTTGTAACCCGTTGATGATTCTAATTGAAAAACTTAACGATCTATTTTTTTCAAAAACACGTTAAAGAGATTGGACCAATCCCGGCCAACCCCTCCTTTGGATATGGACCTCAATCAGGAACGAACCGTGATCCAAACGGAAAAACCCCTCTCATGTCGTGCCCATAAAAACTCAAGGCTGGGCCCAGCCAAAGTGTTTTTTGCGACACTACTTCGCCCCCAACAACTCCTCCTCGTCAGTTTGAGAAAAAGCCCAAAACAAAATTGCAACTCCATACTACTCCCTCCACTTCCCAAACCCCTGCGTTGCGTTGCACATCAATGGCGGCGTCGTCGCCGACTCCGTCGCCGGAACCCCAATCATCCGGCTCCAAAGCCCTATCCTCGCTCTACTCGAACAACCTCTTCACTCGACTCTCCGCTCTCATCTCATACTTCAATCTCAGCCTCAACTCCTCGACGTTTCTGTCAAGGATCTCCAGCGTGTGGCGGGGCAGCGGGAGGAGGAGAAGGAAGAAGAAGCCGTCGATTCCGCTTCCGGTTCCATCGAAATCGATCGATTCTTCAATGTAATTGATTCTTCCATTGTGTCATTCTGTCTGTTTGCTTTCTTTGTTGTTTTATTGACTAGGAATTTGAAATGCTGGGTAGGAGACTTTTAATGTTGAGCTTCTTTCAAATTTTAAATTCTGGTTCATCATGTATCGTGATATTACGGACGACATTGTGCAAGATTGGGAAGAATGTATTTAGTTGTATGGATGGATGCAACCTAGCAATGTAATGAGATAAATGTTTGGTTTTGTCTTTGGTAAGAGATAAATACTTCGTTTTTAGTTGTTGGATTATGAGTGGCAAAATATACCGAAATGAAGGCATTTGATATTGTGGATAGGATGCAAGTGATATGGTAGAATAGGTTCTTGAACATGATATTAGATGTCAGAGAGGTTATGAGTTTGAATTCTTTCAGTACATGTAAATGGTATGTTACTGCAGTGTTTTCCCTCTTGGGACGAAAGAGCATATTCGTTCTTTATGGAAATATCATTCATGTGACCTCGAATGTAAGTTTTAGCTTTTGGAACAATTGTTTTCTCTATGTATGATTTCGGTTTTGTTGTTATTGTTTGGGAATTGAAGTTTATAGGAAGAGTCATTGTTATGATGCAATGCAGGATCACAAAAGAGACTTCTCGAGTATTTGCTGTTCTGGAGGATATCCTGGAGCATTTATTTGTGAATCTGCACAATGTTCAGAAAAATCTACTGTTCTGGCAATCCAAAGCAGAGGTTTGGTGTATGAGCTGATGGACTCTTGATCATCATGTTTCCTTGTTGACATACATAAATCCAAATGATACTAATCTACCACACCATGCATATCTGAAGTTCTTGTCTTTATGTAGGGGTCAGACTCTCAGAGGCTATATTTCTTTATTCTTGAGAGAGGACCAGGAGCTTTCCTCAGCGGAACACTTCAGTTGTTCCACACGTTCATGTCTGAATCCTCTTCAATGCAACAACTTTCCCATTCTGCTTCAGCATACATTGTCGAGAGGATCACAATCTTGGATGGGTTAAGATATAGGCTTGCCACGTTCTTGGCCCAGGTTTGTTTCCTTCTCTTATGGATTAAGATTCGGCTATGTCTCTCTTCAATGATTCAAGGGTTCAGTTGTAGTTTTGATATTAATGCAAACTATAGACATTTGCAAATCTTTAGTTTTCACTTGTATCATTGTATGTGTACTGGGATTGGTGCTGTATCCTTTATGTTAAAAGCATCTAGTTTAATGATATACAGAAGTGAAATATTCTTGCAGGGGAAATAGCCTGTTATGGGCAATACTTCTGAAAATTCCTCTAATTTAGTAAGATCTTCCATAGGTTTATTTGGAAATCAATAGATGTGGGGACGATCTGGTGGCCGATCCCCAGAAGACGCTACCCTTGCTATTGGCGACTATAGGTGCTCTATTTGCAACACTGGAAGCCTCTATTTCTGATTTGCATTCTTCACTTCAGGTAAGTCTCTTGTTGGTTGGTTTCTGTTGCACCCTTACTAGTATTTGCTAATTTTTTTTCAGACTCTGGCATTGGAATGTGCACTTTTGGCATTATCATTCTTTCAAATGTTGTTTATTTGCAGTTAGGTTCTTCTGTAGGTGAGCAATACTTTAAGCCTGTGCTTTTCAAGAAATTGCCTGAAGCAAAGGAAGGACAGGGGGCAGATGGGGAAGTTGGGGAAGCTATCAACTTGGTATATCAAAATCTCCAAGAACTGGACTCTTATTCATCTTTAGTCGTAAGTGTCAATTCCTCTCTTTTTAGCTGTGTCCCCTGGTCTTCATGTGGTTACTGTGGTATGTGATGTCTTTATATGTTTCTCTCTATTTCTTTACCTCTCTTTTTTGAAATGCTATATTCAATTGAAAGATGAAGGCATTGGAGGTTTGTTCCCTCTTTTGTGTTTTATCTTCTTCTATGCCTCTTAGAAAGAATCCAATCCTGTGCAAATTTCTCAAGTGTGCAAATAGGTATTTTATTCGTACAGTGCCCCAAGATGCCATTGGTCAAAATCAAATTTTGCATTTGACTTATGACCTAGTTTGTACATATGATTTAAGCATAACCTTTTAGTGATCAGTGAGCTTCTGAAAAGTTTCTATCTTGTCTTCTGAGATGCTTGAAAATGTAGGTCAAACTTAAGATATCTGTTTGTTATTTGACTCTTTTCTTCGGAGATTAGAAGCACTTTAAAACTTAAACCCAACACAAGCAAATAAGTCAATGTCATTTTAACCTACATCTATTTTGTACTCCCTCCATCCCATAAAACATGCAATTTTTCACTGTTTGTATTATTTAACACGTATTTTGAGGAGTTTCATTATTCGTCTTAACGATGTAAGAAAGTTATGTCATTAGCTTAAGGTTGAAGTACATAACTTAAATTATCATTAGTGTTTCACGATAATTTTGCGAAAAATGAAGTTTAATCATCTCGTTATGCAAGTCAAAGTTCACATCGGCTTGTGTGAAAGTCAAACCGTTGTGTGTTTTATGGCACGGAGGGAGTATTACTTTAATTGCATTGCTGCTATTTAATTTATGTACTAAACCAATTTTGTTGCAAAATATCATTATTTTTTCTTGATTGAAGAATGTGGATGGTATATTCCTTGTGAAAGGGGAATGAAACCCTTATGTACGAAGGATAATGACGCTTGCTTCTCTTCTTCAGGTTAACTGGTACCGGAAACCCAGGAAGATGGCTCGATACTGGGTACGTTATGCCTGTGGTACAGTTGGCCTTTCAGTTTGCTCAATGTGGCTACTGCGCCATAGTAGTTTGGTTGGAAGTCCTGATATCGACAATTGGATTCGTGAAGCAAAAGACTCGACCATAAGTTTTTGGAATGATCATGTGGAGCAACCGGTATGATTTGGTCGTGTTACTTTTTCTGTGCTTATCTGTGTTAGGGGTTTTTCTTAAATAAGTTTTTTTTAACTCTCCATGACTTTCTAACTTCAAATACTGATTTTCTCGCTAGAAACTGAAAAGCAAGGGCATCCAACATTAAAATGATCAGTGAATGTTTCGTATGTTTGTTATTAAAATGATTCTGTACGGGAGGTATTCATCTTGGTCAATTACTTCTCCCAATGGTTCCTTTTGTACTGTACACAAGCTTTTGAATTTCTTTACCTTTCATTGAATTGGCCGAAAAGTTCATCAATGTTTGCTATGTTTCCCTTGCTTGTTTAGACAACACAGTAACTATTTGACTAATGTCTCAGCTTCAATTTATTATCAGCTTCTATCAATCAGGGACGAACTGTTTGATACTTTTAGAAAGAGGCACAAGGGGGTCATCGATGTTGAAGAGGTGCAGTTGACTGCTGATTCACTTCACAGGTTAGGTTTCTCCCCAAGTTGCCTTGGATGTTTTTGAATCAATGTTTTAACATCAGTTCGTGAATAATCACTTCTGTTTTGGTTATGCCTTGCCTGCCTGTCAGCTCTCGCCCTTGAATCAACAACTCACTTTTTTGTCCCGTGATGCAGGATGTTACTCGCCTTCGCTGAACAGACTAAGGGGCAGAAGTTTCCAGAGGATGTCTCAGACCAGGCAATGCTTGAAGTAGTAATGGCCAGGTCTAGTCTTTTAGTTTCACATCTTACATCAGGTTGCATGTCTCTCGGGCAATCTTCTGTTTTAAAGCTAACTGTTACCTTCTCAAAATGTCTGCACATGTGTTGGTAGTTTCTCTAATCTCAGTTACTTATTGCATGCATTTTGTATTGATGATTTGACATAGCAGTTTTTACTTTCTAAGATCATTGGACTCTAAAAGACACTTTTTTTTTTGGGGGGGGGGGGGGGGTTTTGTAAGTTGGGAACAGTGAGGGAGAGGTTTGAGATAAGTTGTTTCTGAATAATGATAAGCTGTTTCTCTTATCTAGGATTCGTTAATTATGTTTTGTTGAAGTTATTTGGTTGTCAACGAATCATTGCAATTCAGTATGACTTTGTTTCCTATAAAGGTCAAATCCTGGGGTCAGTTTTAAAATATACTGTATCCAGTTTGAGGGGGATATGGTTGAGAATCCTGTGCTATTTTGTCTCTCTACATTAATAACTAGCGTTTAACCCTTGAAGCACAGATTTACTAACTCTTCTAAGTGATCAAATTTATCGTACTGATGCTTGGCTATAATTGGCTCCGTTTAAATTAATATCCGACAAACCCGAGATTGTATATTAGTGCAGATATGAAAAGGAGCTCATGCATCCGATTCAGAATCTTCTTGGTGGAGAGCTCGTACGTGCTTTATTAATCCAGGTCAGTGTTCATTTCTTTGGGCTGTTAGCTGTTGCTTCTGATTGTGGGCCTATATCAATGCTAACCTTACTATAGCCGATCTGACTGCAGGTTCAAAAGTTGAAGCTGGATATAGAAACGTAAGTAAACAAAACTGGATATGATTGTCTTAATGAATTCTTTTTAATGATTATATCTCCATGGAAAAAGTTTCTCATGTTTCAAGCTTTTTGTTTGAATAGGGCCATGCTCGAACTTGACCAGATCCTCAAGGCCAATGAAATCAACTTCGCTATCCTTGCTGCATTGCCAGCTTTCTTTCTCTCACTTCTTTTGCTCATGCTAGTGCGTTCGTGGATTAAGCAGGTGAAATGCTGGTGTCTTTGGATACTTAATTTTGTGGAGTCCTTCCTTTGGCTGTGGTTTAGTAATATTTTTATTGCATTGACTGTCAGAAAATTTGTTGGCAAAAATGTTGTGTTATTTAACTTATCTGTCACCTTGCTTGGAGATACTTTATGACTATTTTGTGTACTGTTTTTTGGCTTTGTTGTAGAGCTTGTGACAACATAGCAAGAATGCTCCACTGAATTTTAGTTTCTTATAATGCAATGTCATATGCTGCTGTTGCTAAAGAGGACGTGTTGAATTTCTGGGTTCTACATAGTGTTTGCTGGAGCATAAAAATTCCAGCAGATACTTGTCTTTTTGTTCTGATGAAAACTAACCATGCTGTGCTGTGACTGCTTTTGGTTGGAATTTGAAAACATACCATTTGTCAATGATTACAAATCATCGGAGTCAGACGAAACAGATAGAGAAGAAATGATTGAAAATGAAGATGAAGAGTGGAGTAGATTTTAATCTTTATTTCGTAAAACAATATTGTTTTAATGTTTTAAATCTTTTATGTCAAGGTTTTGTATATTTTTTATGACTTTTTCAACATTTCATTATCTATTTCATTTATTTATATTTCAGTCCAAACTATATCCGATATTCATAAATATCCCGATGTATCATTCGATATCTGATATCCGATATCCGAGATTTAGAACCTTGCAATATGCACGAGTAATCATCATGATGGCTATGACTTTTGGAGGTTTTCTACAGAACTGAAGCTTAACACTGATCTACGTTGCTCCTGCCTCATAGCATCAGAAAAGTGAATTTGATTCTCATTTTTCACTTTTCTTGCCAACTGTTAGGATCGTGGAGCAGAGGGTAGGGGAAAGATAGCTCGCATCCAGAGGAGGCTGCTTATTGTCGAGGTTGAGAAAAAGATAATGCAACATCAGTTATGTGTTGATCAAGGACAGGTAAATGCTCTTATTGCTTATTGTAGAGAAATTTCTCTGGAAAAAGGATCATGTCAATATCTTATGAAAGCTTATTATCATGAGCTTGCTACTGCTAAGAACTTGTATGCTGCTCCTTAGATTACCTAGATCCCTTGGCGTTAATTTTTTACATTTTGTAATGAAGTTTGGCTGTGTATGGAAATGCATTTTTTATGATACTAAAGATTTATGGTTAGTGCACCTATAGTGCATTATGTAGCTCAACAAATGAACACAGCCGGTGGAGCTGGCATTGGGCTCCTCGTTTGACTAGCACATTCATGTTGCTCTGTGCAGAATAATGAAACTTTGACTAACTAGTTGTAATTTGTTGCAGTCATGCTCTTATTTATGTGTTACTCCTATGTTTTTCTTAGAAGGGACACATGAAGAAAATGGTTAAGAAACAGGATAGGAGGAAGGCGAGAAAGAGGGGTAAAAATAGTAGTCACATGACATGACCAACCAAAATCTATCATTAGTTGAAGCCTTGCAGTGATATATCTAGAATGTGTGTGCTGCTACCAGAAGATCGCTGTATGAATCATTGTGTCAAGTATTTGCTTTTTTGTTGTAGTAACGTGATACTTGATCCAAGTGTTGCAAAAATCGGGCAGAAGTATCTCCACATACTGTGCTACATTCTTATTTATATTTTTATGATTCTTATTCTGGATATCTTGGTGGCGCTTTATCTCAGACCAGGTCTTGATTTTTCTATAATCTGCAGGAGCAAGATGCTCAATGCATGTTTGGATTGATGTTGTACTGCTTGGATCGCCTGTATCATGCAGTCGAGAGGCATGCCCAAGCAACTGGAGAATGGCTATGGTTAGTTCCTGTCAATTTCATAATCTACTCTCAACCTTTCACAGCATTGACGAGTTATAACGATATACTACTCGTAGAAAACTATTTGAAATAAAACCTTATTGGCTGCCTGAAATATGGTAGGTTCTCTATGAATCATCTCTAGATCTTCGTTGCTATTCACTAGTGGCTTTGATCACCACGAACTAACCAATTGTGATTCCAACTTGAACCTTGCAGTAAATTTTAGTTATGTTCGTTATTTAGCGACTAGCAATGGCTGTGCTTTTGACGCCGCGTGAAACAAAAATAACAAGCAAGTCTTGCTCGAGAGAAAGTCGAAAGTGTGTATTAATCAAAGTCTCCAAGAAGCTGTAAACATGCTTATATAGAGTGGTAACCCTGATTCTAAACAAACTAGAAAACTTAAATAAATCCGAAATAAATAAGCTGCAATCTAACCAAGGAAAAACATGTAATACAAAGTTTCCTTAAATAGCAAAGCTACGGTAAATAAGGTCTAACTGCTCTTCATGTCATCCTCCCCATCAGCTTTACTCTGTTGTGTGCGTTTCTGCAAGAAATAATATTGATGTCTGTTGTATTTTGCAATGACTAATCACCAATTATGATCGGTACAGTTTGAGGCAGGATATCATTGAATTGGGTAAACCTGGGCTACCAGCTGCATATAAACTCACAATTACCTCACGCATGGACCGAGTGTATGATTGCTTGCTTCCTTCTCCGAAGCGCTAAGAGATCTAGTAATTTGTCGAGCTCAATAATAATCTTCTATCTGAGGAGTATCCATGTGAGGTTCGCGTTTCAACTCTTTTCTCACTTTATTGCATCCTACTCCTGATTCATTATGTCCAAATAATTGTAATCCCATGAGTTTTTTTGTGCTCCCTTTAACCTCAAATTCTTCTGTCATGTTTAGTACTATTAATTTCCCACATTTTGTTACTTTTCCTTTTTTTATTATTATTAGTATCTATGTATTCATTTTTTGGTTACTCGGTTTCAGGGATATTCGAAAGCATTCTCTGCAGTATTTGAATTCAGTCGTCTGACTATTTTTTGTGTTCGATAGAGAAAGTAGGACTGAGGTTCTGATGGTTAGGGCAAGCCACAACTACAATTCTTTGGATTGTTGGTTATTGCGAAATACTCCTTTATGGTTAGCCGGCATATGGACCAGACGCGGATGCATTTTGTATTCGAAACAGCGGTACATTGTACTTTAGTGATTTTGATATAGTACTGGTTGTGCAAGAAATCCGCATGATGATAAGCTAAACATGAAATTCCTGTCATCGGGTGTTTGGTTTCAGACATGGGTTCAAGCAGTGGTGTGCCATTTCTAAAGTCTAGATATATCCAAGTCCATTTTCAAGTCTATATTTTACAGCCCCGGTCATGAGAAGAAGTCAATGCCAACGAGTATTTTTGATTTATTATGATAAATTATATGTACGTTATTTTTTATTGTAAAGATTAAGTTATTTTTTGATTTGTGTGAGTGGAGGAGTGAGAAAAAAAAATGAGAAAAAAAATAATAGAATGAGTTGATGTGATAAATAATATGATGTTTTGATATTTTCGTTAAAAAATTTATAAAAAAATATTATTATAATTTAATTAAAATATTTTAATTTAATAGGTGTTATAATTTTTTGAGGACCGGGTGTATTGAAAGCACCTGCATTATAATGAATTCAACGAAATGGTGCTTACTGATTGTGATACTTTAAACGAGAGAAAGTTGTTGAACTATCAATCTGTAAACAAGGATCTACAGCTGTTAGTATAATATTTGATCAAGAGTTACTTGGGCAGTTGCTTTTTGTTATTCTTTCTATCTCAATAAAATTATAATCATGATAATTTATATGTGTATTTTTTATTATGAAAATGACATGTTTGTTATTGTTGGTGAGGGAGAGGAGTGAAAAAAGAAAAAAAAAGGGGATAAATTGATGTGATATAAAATAAAAAATAATGATATTTTGATATTTTTGTAAAAAAAAAGTTGTTAAATAAAATAATGTTATAATTTATATACATTTTAATTTAATAAATATTATAATTTTTTATGATAAAGGGAGTAATAATCTTTACATATGTAGTTGAGTTAGATCAGATTATTCGTAATAGTTTCTCTATTCTTATTCCTACAATACAGTGATACAGTGTTATTCTTTTTAAGTAAGGATCCAGTTTTTCACTCAAGTGATCCAATAGATTTTCCATATCGATTCTTTACACCGATTTTTATCTTGATTTTTATCTTGATTTTTATATTTATTTTTATATTTATTTTTAATATTGATTTTATTATATATATATATTTTTTGATATTAAATATTTAAATGAATTTAATTTTTAATTAAAAATTATTTTTAAAATAAATTATGATCTTTTTTATTTTATTTTTATTTTTTTTCAAATTTATAATTCCTAAGTTCAAAAATTTTATTTTAAATAATAATTATTTTAGTAGAATTTAAAATAGTACAAAATAAGAATAAAATATATATGGAGAATGAGATTATGATTCTCGTGAATGATATGAAATGATAAGAGATGAGGATATGAAGTAATAATCATTTTTTGTTTGATTTCATGCATCAGGTTTTTGTCAAATTTCCCAAATTTGAGGATAAAAAATGATTTAGAAAACTCATCTTCTATATTGTTGTTTAAACTTGTAAGTAGATATGTAGATCCCTTCTTTCAGGAATACATAATCGAGTTTACGGTATCTCCAAACATCAGCGCCAAGCAATCAATCTGTTGGCTATGGATATATATGAGTTATGGTCTTCTATCCCGAACTACTTATTTGAGTGAGTGAGTGTCTGGATTTTGACTAAGGTTGGGAGGTTTCGTGATATCCAATTCGGGAGATGCATAAGTTTTTCATTGAAAGGTCAAACATATGAAATTAGTTTAGAACTGCGGTTCTTTTTAATTGAAATCATGATCTTCGACTGTCTTGAACTCTAGCAAACCAGCATGTTTATAACCATCTACTTGTAACCTTTGTAAGCATATATTTGAGGTCGGAATGTGTGAGCGGGCCTTTGACACAGGTGGGTTACGCACCGCATGGATGATGCGTTTTTTTGGAGTCGTCACCTATTTGAGCCCCAAGTAGAAAGGAAGTAGATAAGGACTTGATTTCCGGATGGAGATTCTGGATTCAAGAATTATGTTAAGTGATGAAAATGTGGTTTCTGTCGACTCGCTCCATCACTCCCATCAAAACAGCCTCGGGATATTTCAATTTTCTTGATTTATAATTGTTTTAAAAGAGTGGTTAGAAAATCCCACACACAATATAAAGGGATAAAAGGGATCGAACAATATAAAGGATTGATCCACTTGAAAATGGGTTGAAACATGTTGATTGAAAGTTATGACAGTTTTAATATTTGATGGAGATAAATTCATTGAAGACAACAGGATATGAAATAAATCAAACTGTATTTTTTATAGTTATATAACATCATGATTGTCAATTCTATAATATTTCAAACCAATTTACAAAGCCAAATAGGAGACATAAATCGTCAAAATTGCACATGATAAAGCTATTGGGGATGATTAAATCCATAATAAAAAAGACTAATTTCAAAGTTTTCATGCTTTTAAAAAAAAATATTAACCATTTCTATTCTGAATTTAACCCTACCCGAAGCTATTTCAATAAGGTTTCTAGATTTTCAAACCTAAGTTCAAATAAGCATATCTCTTTCATTTCTTAACCTAATTTCAAACCCTGAGCAGCAACTAATATGACCTAATTCATCAACACACGACTTATGTAATAACATGCTCAAGGTAGCATCGAGTCTAATGAGAACAAGAGTAAAAAGACATCTCCATGAAACAATATGAAACATCCAGCTCATAACATGCTAACAAAAATCAATCCATAGCCAAATAAAAAACCAGAAATGGACCTTATGACAGTGTCGTTCTTCAACAGAGGTGGACGCGATACGGACAAGGATTGAGGCTCGCCACAGTCAGTGCTACTCTGGTCTGGAAGATCAACGGACGGACCTCCTGCACTGATTGAGCGGCACTGCTGGAACTCCAAACAATGAGGAACACCAGGGAACCAATGAAACTGACCAGGCGTCCCAGGCAGCTGCTGGATGTGCCATGAGAGAGGATGCTTGAGAAGGCGAAGGTGGTGAAAGAGAAGACGGGATTGAAGAAGAAGGAGAAGGAGTTGGGATTGAAGGAGAAGGAGATGGGATTGAAGGATAACGATGGGATTGAGACGGGGAAGGGATTGAAGAAGGATGTAAAATATGAAGGAGACGAAGATCCTTTCGCCTAGGGTTCCTGCGATTATGAGTTCCCCGGTGACAACGACTAACTCTGTACTTGCTCCTCTAAACCTTGGACGCTCATGGGCAGATGAGGTTGAAGCTGTGAAGCCTTCTCCCACGTATGCTCAGGTGTTGAGAGAAATGAGGATGTATCTGGTAATCGTGACTCGTCGAAAGGGTTGCGACTCTCTTATGGTGCTTTGGAGGGTGATGAGCTTGTGATTTCTCTGGACGATGTAAAAGAGGAGCGTGAATACTGGAAGAATTCTTTGATAGTTTTTGTCCTGGGAGAGAAAACCCCCTTTCTGAGCTATGGAAAGCTTCATTCGAGGGCATTGGAAAAATGTGACCTTCCTAGAGATTCTTATGCATCATAAGGGTTAGTTCATCATTCGATTTCTGAATGATCATGATAAGCAAGAGATCCTTAGTCGCACTTGGTTTATGAATTCTAAGTCAATGGTGACGCGCAACTGGAAATAGAATTTTGACTTTGATCAAGAACATCTAGAGCTTGTTCCTACTTGGGTTCAATTCCCCGACCAGGTCTTGGAATATTGGAGCAAATCTGCCTTGGAGAAGATTGCCTCTAGAGTTAGGGTTCCTATTTGCACCGATGCTCAAACAGCAAGGAAGGGACGAGTCCCTTTTTCGAGGGTCTTGATTGATGTGAATTCTTCCCAGGAGTTAGTCGAGGAGGTATAATTTGTTGGTCCTGATGGTGAAAGGGTTTGCCAAAAAATGCATTATGAATGGATTCCCAAGCAGTGTTCCAAGTGTAAGAGCTGGGGACATAAGTCCGCTGATTGTGGAGTTAAGGTGGTCCTTGCACAGTTTTGGAAATCTAAGGACAAAGTAAATCAAGAAGTGAAAGATACTCAGCTGCAGACTGAGATAGAGGAGGTAAAGAGTCGAGCTAAACAGACCTTGTAGAAGGCGCAAGAGAAGAAATGGAAAGAAGTTGCTCCGAAGAAGCAAAGAACTAACCTGCCACAATAGCATGAGAATGTACCTGTGTCATGTTCTAGATTTAAGGCAATGATGCAGACCTTGTTATCTATTAAAGAGAAAGGTTAAGGCGCTAGTCCAGGAGATTTTTGTTTCCTGTCCTGATGCTATTATATGATTATTGGAGCCTCGAACATAAGGGGTGTGAATAAAGCTGTTAAACATCTAGCAATCAGAAAATTAATTGCAGAGTACAAAATAAGTTTCTCTACTATTTTAGAATCCAGAGTTAAAGTTTGAAATTTCAAAAAAAATTCTCAGACTTCTTTTCCTTTTTGGAGAGTGATCAATAACTATTACCATGCTCAAAATGGTCACATTTGGTGTGGATGGGATCCTGCTAGGTGGACTGTGATTTACAAAGGAGGCACTGATCAGGTATTACATCATCTTATTTCTTATGTGGATGGCTCTATGGAATTCTTGATGTCATTGGTCTATGCTTGGAACACTAATGGTCAAAGAAGGCATCTATGGTAGAATCTGATTGATTATAGCTCCAGTGTATCTTCTCCTTGGCTAATCCTTGGGGACTTTTATACTTTCCTTCATATTGATGAGAAGATTGGCTACGAGGGTGTTGCTATCCATCCTTGTTCTGATTTTAAAGCATATTGTTTGAGTTGTGGACTGGAGTATGTAAATGGTACGGGATGCTTTCACACTTGGTGTAATAATCATAATGATAGCTAGAGAATGTCTTTGATCACTCTTCGATGGAGTACATGTGATGACTCCAGATACTATTGTCAGACCATGTCGCTATCTAAATGCTTGGAGTAGGCATGATAGTTTCAAACCTGTAGTAAGAAGTGTCTGGAACCAGAACATAAGGGGGAATAGCACGTTCATTGTATCTCAACAACTGAACCTCCTGAAGAACCCCATATGAGCCCTTCTTTTAAATAGACTCTGTAATGTCTCGTAGAAGGTTGATAAGTTTGGTGAGGAATTACAAACAGTTCAAGAGCAACTAAGGGGTTTTTTTACTCATGAAAATAGACTAAAAGTGCAGCTTGCCTTGTAGAAATATGAGATTGATTTGGAAGCTGAGAATTCTATATTGAAACAGTTCGCAAAGGATGAATAGCTGAATTTTCATGAAAGGAACACCAAATACTTCCATGGAGTCATCACATGCTGTATGTAGAAACGCAAGATATTGAGTCTGACTGATCAAGCAGAGGTGACTCATGTTTCAAGAGAGGAGATTTGTAATGAGATTATTGACTTCTATAAGAACATGATGGGTACTGTATCACGTGCCGATGCAAATATTGACCGTAGTATTATTACTATGGGTAATTGCCTCTCTCAACACCATCAGCAAAACTTGATAAATCCTTTTACCCAGGAGGAGGTTCTGCTAGCCCGTAAGGATATAGATCCTATGAAGGCACCAAGGATAGACGGCTTCACTATTGGATTCTTCAGGGATTCATGGGAGATAGTTGGCCATGATGTATCGAATGTTGTTCTAAGCTTTTTCTCCTCTGATAAAATCTCTAAATCTTTTTGCAGTGAGTGTTGTCATACATCTTGCTGCAAAAGGTGCAAATCCCTGCCAAGTGAGTGATTATAGACCCATATCTTGCTGCACCATTTTGTATAAAATCATATCGAAAATGTTATGCAAGAGACTAACCCCTATCTTGCTTGATCTGATAAGAAATAACCAAAGTGCATTCATCGAGGGGAGGGTGATTTCTGACAATATCCTTCTTTGTCAAGATCTTATGTTTGGATATGACAGAAAGGGGATTTCTCCTCGCTACTTGGAAAAGATAGACATCAAGGCCTTTGACTCTGGAAGCTGGACTTTTGTTCATAATCTACTACCGACCTTGGGATTCCCATATCCTTTTGTCTCATGGATCATGGCATGCATCTCATCCGTTTATTACACTATAAATGTCAATGGTGAATTGGCAGCCTTCTTCAAGGTGGAAAAGGATCTTCGTCAAGGAGATCCCTTGTCTCTCCATACCTCTTTATCATTATCATGGAGTACCTCACAAGAGCTTTGACCAAAACCAGCTTATCTGAAAGCTTTCATTTTCATCCCAGATGTCGAAGGCTCAAGCTGATAAGCCTTTGTTTCGCTGATTATTTGATGATCATTTGTATAGCTGATAGAGGTTCCTTGCTTCTGATCAAGCAGCAACTTTAGCATTTTGCACAATGTTCGGGACTTGAGACCAATCTTTTGAAGAGCAGTTTGTGCTTAGGAGGGGTACCTGATGAGAAGAAGGTATGCTTTGCTAGGTTGCTAGGTGTGCAAGTAGGGACCCTGCCAATGAAACACCTAGGTGTACCATTGGCCTCTCGTAGCTTAAATGTTCATCAATATCAGCCCTTCCTCTATAAGATGTTGTGCAGAATACAAAGCTGGACTGCCAGGGGTCTATCCTGTGCTGGAAGACTAGTCTTCATCAAAGCCGTGATTAGATCTATCCATGTATATTGGGCTCAAGTTTTCTGGCTTCCAGGGAAGGTCATTGATGAGATTGAGAGTGTTTGTCGAGCTTTTTTGTGGTCTGGACTTACTCTTAATCACCACAAGGCTAGGGTCTCTTGGGATAAAATATGTGAATATTATAAACAAGGGGAATTGGGGCTGTGCCAACTCAGGGAGTGGAATGTTGCTATGCTCTTTAAACACATATGGCCCATCGACAAAAAAAGAAAAAAGAAAAAAAAGGAGAGACTTTGGTCTATGGGGATTAATGCTTATTATTTGAAGAATAGGAGTATATGGATTATGGAGGAGAAACAAGGAGTCTCTTGGGTGTGGAGATGTATGATGAAGGTTCGAAATAAGATGCAGGGGCTCATCAACATGGATGGAACTTCTTATTCAGTCAAATCTGGCTAATGGGCACTCCATATGAAGAAGCAATATGTAATATGGTGCAGCTTAGCATGACAGATATGCATTCCCCCTCGATACTCTTTCATATTTTGGCTTGCTGCTTAGGATGGGCATTTAAACGAGAATGAAGTTGTGGAGATGAATTTTGATTCAGATGGGCAATGTGAACTGCGTAAACGGGGAGATGAGGATCAAGATCATTTTTTTTTTCTTGTTCATTTTTCAGGTCTCTGGTGGAATTGGTTTTGCCGAGGTTGAGGTTGATTTGTAGAAGATGGGCATGGGAGGATTGGATCAGATGGATCTTGTTGGTATCAAAAGGGAAGACGAAGCTGGCAATTGCTAGGAAGCAGGTTACAGCAGTGTTGGTGTATGGAACAGGAAGAGAAAGGAACCAACACATTTTTAAGCATTCAATCTAAAAATTGATTTAAAAAATCTTTCAAATTTAGTACTATTCGATTAATCAAAAAGATTTAAAAAAAAAACTACTCTTTGATTGGTCAAACTTTGACCATACATCGTCAATTGATTAACCACCATCATTACTGGCGATGTGTAATCTTTAACTGTTTCACCCTCATTCTTCTTGAGATTCTCAAAATCTCGTCAGAGCAACTGCAACTTTATGGTACGAACCTTTACATGCCTTGCAATTCTTCTTTTAATATATTCCAAGTTATTTTTGCCTGAGTTTGAATTCATAATTCTCGGAAAAATAATATTCCTGATAGCAGCATGAATGCATGCGAGAGTATCGGCATCTTTCTTTTGCTCTTCTTTGCTACAAATATAACTAGGCTTGCTTTCATCTTCTTTGATGTTGTAGCAGATTCGTCCATACAGACACCTATCTCTATAATCTGTCATAAATCTCGTGCATGGAGCAATGTTTCCATCCTAATGCATCATAAATCATAGTTCTCACCATTGAAAATTGGGACAGAATATGTTGCATTTGTGGAGGTCATTTTGTAGTAAGGAAGTGACTTTTGCGTTTGTGCTAACGAGTGCCGAATCGTGTCAAAGTAGTGCCACCGGATCAATCATGTTCTGATATTAGTTGTTTCTTCTTTAAAAGAAAATCCCAAAAAATTTTCCTTTAATCAGCCGAATAATCTGTAAATTTGAAGGACATTTTAAACCAACTTTTACTGATGAGCTCACCATCACAAAATAGTGTTATGATACTATGATACTAGTTGTTGGATCTTTATCACATTAGAAATGATGAAAACATATAATTGAAATCTAGAGACACGGAAATATGGAAAGTTGGGAAGAAACAAAAGAAAAGAAAGCATTGATCAGAAGAGTAGAAGAGACTAATAACTTTATTGTAAGCTTTCATGCATACATATACAAAAATGGCTTATCCTTTATAATGATACAAGATGAGTTAAGAAACCAAACAATACAATTATTTCAAGACAAGTAGACAAAACTTTCAAGAGCTTAGTTAGAAACATTATAACAAGTATACATTATTGTAATTTAAAATATGCAATGCCACTGACTAGTTTGTTTCCCCACGTTCCACGCGGCTGCTGTTGTTTTCCTTTTGTGCTTCATTTGTTTATAATTGTATTGATATTTTGGTATGTAGTAGTCGGTTGTGCGTGTCTGTATTATTGTTTTAGATGTTTTGTCAACTTTCATGTTAGGTCGGTGCCTTATATTTTTGTCAACATAGTTGTGAAAGACATAACGACAAGATGTCATAAGGATCCACGTTTCAATGACATGTTCCCGTTACTTAACATAGACCTTTTGTTTGTGTACTCTTTTTCATTGACTACTTGGATTTCTTATAATGTGTACTCTTTTTCATTGACTACTTGGATTTCTTATAATAAATTTATAGGATGTTAGTAATTTATCAATCTGCATAACTTAGCATCGTATTAGAGTCGTCCACAAAGTATAATTATCCATTGCTAACATTAAAAAAAAAAAAAAAAGACTAATAATGACTAACACAAGTCAAATGAGTAAGCAATTTCAAAATAAAAAATGACTAATACATGATTAATCTCCAACAAAAAAGAAAACCGGAAAAGACTAACCAAAATTAAATTGTAAGGTCCAAGATTCAATTTAGATGGGGTGAATAAGTTGTTTCAAAAATTATTTAAAGTTTTGATGCGGAATATTAATTCTTTACAGAGCACTATTCTATACAGACCACTTAGGTAGTTTGCAGATGATGTTTGGTGGTCTACAATAGAGAGTTCAAACTCTTTCAGTTTATCTCTGTTTCGATGTGATGATTTGTTTCTAACAGTTCTAAATATCAAGCAATAAAGACAAGTAATAGACATAGTATTTATACTGGTTCAGACACTCGTTATCAAATGATAATCGAGAGCTTAGTTCAGTCTTTCCTTGATAACCAGTGAAGTCAAGATAAAAGGTGAGTATCACTATCTTCTTTTTTGTAGTTTACAAGAAACTTCTTTTTACAAGTTATCTAACTTGTACAAAAGATGAAGGACTCAGTTCCTTTGCACAGATCCAACCTCTGGACTCTGCTGCAAGATGTGCTCTTCTGCAGACTAGTGACACCCCTTTCACTGTGATCTTCATGAATTAACTCTCTTGAGTAATCTTTGAACTTATGATTGCTTTCCACGTTTGCCTTTCAATCTCATTCAACAACCTTATTTCAATGAGCCTCAACGATTCCCTTTTATAGGCTCAGGGAATAAACCTAACAAACATGGTACTGTTTCTGTTGTGACATCTTACCACTCGTGTCCCATACCATCTTGTTTCTGATGCTGGCAGTCCACTTACTTCAGAATTTATGTCGTTGCTGACTGTATCTCAAATCTTCGTTTGAATGATTTCAGACCTTTGACCCCATCTTAGCAACCATTTCAATTGCACTCCAGTTTGTTGCAACTTCCAATTTGCATCCAGTATTGTAAGACCTAGTATGCACTCTGTAACCCTAGTCTTTACCAAGTCCTTGTTGCAACTTATAGTCTGTACTCAGATCTGATGCACATTATGCTTTGCTATGTTGGTCCTCGTCTGCACGCTCAATCCCAGATCCTGAAGCCTATGGTCTTTTGTTGCTTATTAATGCTTTAGTTGCTTATCCAAAAATGTCTCTATTAGTCTGCATCTGGTGGCTTACACAATGTCCATCATTTGTAGCCGTCTGCTCCTCAGCATCCGTCTTAGAACGTAATTATATATTTGTTTTCTAGCCTAAACATACTAACTATATTATGACTAATACATCTCATTTTTGTTCCATTAATTTCTATACAATTGGAGGGATTGCACATTCCTATCAATCTCCCGCTAAATTGATGCTAACAAAACTCCTATATAAAACAACAAGATAACAACTTTTCTTACTACTTGAATACATTGTTTTCAAACCAAAAAAAAAAAAAGAAGTAGAAATGTTTATCCTTATCTTTGATGCTCCTTTCCCTTGCTGTGATGATGCATTCGTTCCTCTTTTGATTCTTTTCTGCGCTTCTGAGATCTTTCTTCTGATTCTCTGTGGTGTCGTTTGTGTTCTTCAAAAGACTGCTCCCCATGATGTCTTCGTCTCTTTGCAAACCTCTTTCTTTCTTTGTCATAGAAATATCTTTTCTTTGTTGCAGAATACTTCTCCCCCTGAGTCTCAGCTGGGGTCTTCTACTGCTCTACTGTAGTAGTCCTGGGAGTCTTCTGTGGCTCTTCTGTAGTCTGTTTCTCCCCCCTTTTTGTTAGCATTCAGGGTGGAGGTGAGAGCTTCAAGGATAGTACGTACAGTCTTGAGTTCAGAGAATATATTCTTCAGAACTACTTGCAGTTTGGTGTCAAGTAGTCAAAATTTGGTGTCATTGATGCAGATGGTCTCATTGAGTTATTGCTGGGTGTTTTGTAGAGCCTTGTTCAGCTTTCATAGATCAGCTGTATGTTGTTGAGGTTGGAAGAGCTCATTTTGTATTGTTGAAGGTTAAGGGCATTGGTTCTTTGCATTTGATCAATTACTCCTGCTGCCACTTTGTCTTTCGTGTTCAAACTCTTCTACTATTGGCTGCAGAGTGTCAAGTAACTCATGAAGTGCTTCTTTGTTCTATTCGTGCATGTTGTAGATTTCTTGATCTAATCTTTGCAATCTGTATCATGTGATATCTTTTGAGGGTGAGGAGTGTATCCTTTCTGCAGGTGGTCTTGATTGAACTGAAATAATTTGAATATCATCGTCAAATGCATCTTTCAGTGTCTTGACTACAGATGGAGGTGTTATTTGAGTTTCTGATGCACTGCTGCTAGGAAGTCCTTGTGTAAGTCCCATAGAAGGTGGATCAGCTCTTGTTTGCATCTTATCAAATGAGGAAGGTGGGTTAAACAAAAGATTCATCAGACTTTGTAAGGCTAGACGAGTGTGAGTTTATTATTCTGCCTCATCTGCATTCTTTATCTCAGTTGCAGTGTGGGGTAGTGATACATCCCAGTCTGTTATGGATGTAACTGTTGTTAGATCTTCAACTGTGGACAGTTCCTCTACTTGTTCTTCAGCTTCAGGGAGTTCCTCAGTGATTTGTTCTTCGGCTTCGACTTCAGGAAGTTCATATGTGGTTTGTTCAGTTGCTTGATCTTCAACTCTTTCTTCTTGTGTTTCTTCTACTGCAGGAGACTCTTCTTCTTGCAGTTCCACAGTTTCTTCTACTTTAGGTACTTTTGTGGAGGTTTCTTTTACTGCAGGTACTTCTACTGCAGTTGGTTCTTCTTCTTGTCCTTCATCAGATAGTTCAGCTTCTTCTTCTGATGCAGATGACTTAGTAGGCTTGTCTACATGTTCTTCTGCTGTAGGTTCATCAGCTTGGGAATCTATATCAATAATTGTTAACTGCCATGTCAACTTATAATTTTCTAATTAAAATACACATATATAACATCACTTATAACTTCTGGTCGATTCGATCACACATTTAAAGGTCGTTTGTGTTGAGCATGTGGATCTTCATCGTTCATTAAAAGGTTTGCTTTTGTTTTTTTTTAAAGTTATTTTAGTGATTATGTATTGTGGGAAGACAATACAAGAAGGTTTTCTCATGATGGAAGCATAGGGTGCTATAGCGTGGATAAGGGCACTGTAGTGCCTCGATTGGTTGAGATTCGTGGAGTTACTGCACAATCACATTGTGGCTTGATTTTGGTCCATGTGAGATTTATTCTGGTTTTGATTCTCTTTCGACTCCCATCAGTTTTGGACCATTTTGGAGAGTTACACAAGCATTATTTGGGTTCATCATTGACCAAAATTGATGATGACTCATAAGAGCATGTCCAATGCAATAAACAAATAGGATATTATAATCAAAATTTACCACGAGATTGAACATATTGCACTCCAATGGTGATATTTTGGCATGATAAAATTTGGCTTTTGTCAAATCAAATGCTATATATAGCATGAAAAATAGCAATATGCATTTTATACCAATTCATCAATTTTGATGCATAAATCTCAAAGTAAGGCATAAAGCCATCAAACACCTATGTGGCCTTCTCCCCCATTGATTTACAAGAATGCAAATTATAGCATGACTTTCATTGAAGTAACTTTGCTAAATTTTAACAAGATGACATTATTCATGGCCAAAATATAATTTTTCCTATTGCATTATGTCTTATCCCATTGGACTTTCTCTAATAATAGAAGAGTTACAAAGGAAGATTAATGCTTGATGACTTTATGCTTTAGGGAACTACATTTTGGTTTTGGTGATCTTTATATGTCAGTTATCTTCTTCCTCCTAAAGAGTAAGAGAAAGAAGAGAGGGAGTGAGAAACACATTTGTCTTGTAAGCATGTTGAAGCTTTTGTCTCCTTTATTTATATGTGAGCCTCAAGATTGTGAGTACCATACTTTGTCTATATAGTGAATTTTGGTTCACCAATTAGGTGGACAAGTGGATTTTTCTTTCGACGCTTAAACACTTGTGTCGTTTTTCTTTTCTCATTCTCGTGTTATTGAGTGATTGTGAGGTGTTATCAATCTTTTTTCCACCTCAATAGTTTGTGTAAGACCCAAGATGCTAAAATGACCCAGGGGAGAGGAAGTTGTGTAGGCTAATTGAATTTATTATGTTCTAAGAGTCTTTCGCTTTACTCTGTAATGATGAAAAGACTGATGTCTCAATGGAGTGAATGCTTTATTGAGTTATATGAAATTGATTCTTCTTGACCATGTTAAATTTCAAACTTTTTTATTTGACCTAACAATCAACAATAAACAAGCACATGAAAAATAAAGTGCACAGAATTTATAGTAGTTCTAACAGTAGAGTTCAACTGAACTCTAAAATATAAATCCATTCTTTCCTTATTGGTCAGTATACCCAACTAATATGTGTTTCACAATGTTTGAGATTTTTGATTCACCCTTAATCTTTTTTGCAGAGTACATAATTGGTGCAATCTACAACACTAAACACCTTGCTTGAAGAGATTCCTTAGACCTCTTCTAATTTCTTTCCAAAATAAGTTAGCCTCTAACAAGACACATTCTTCAAGTATTTGTGAGCCTTTGAAACTTTCAATACAGTACTTATTCAGCAAGTTTGATCTCTTTTGTTTCATAACAAGCTTATCACTTGTATACTTTTAATTCAGATCAACTGGTGAAACTCTGCAACCATCCTGTGTTTATAGATAAGGCTCAATCACTAGCCGTTGTCTATCTTGTACTTGAAAATAATAGCAGCCTTTCATTTCAATTAAGAACTGTCCAAAAACCAACTTTCAACGCTACTCGAAACGACATGAGATTAATCCACCCTATGAAAATAGAATTTTGTTTTGTACCAATCTCTCTTGTTCTCTCTGCTCATCGTTGATATTCGAATATTTAACCTTCAGTAAAGAACCTTCTTTTCTGATCATATGACTTAGCACTTTATGTTTTGAAATCCACTCTGTTGTCACGTTCAACTGTTTTGATTTGAAATTCATATCAGCACTATGCTAATTCTCAAATCTGTACTCTGTGACTTATTGATCTTGTCCTTTTTGTTCTATACATGAGAGCGTTTGCTGCCTTGATGATTCCTCTAAAGCTGTTTTATTTGTCATTAATTTATAGGACTTGCTCCAACAGTTTGTTTTCTCGCTTGAAATTCGCTTGATTTGGATCTCATAGTTGTTGTACTGCGCTGTTGGCTTTGCGTTTTGCCTCTAGGAGGCCTGCTTTGGACGATATACAGAAAAATAAGAGATGTGACGAATAATGAAAGGTCAAGAGGCGCCACACCGACCTCTCAAGTGGTCACAATGGTTGCATACTCGCATTATTGTCTTCATATCGATGCAAACTTGCATTCTTTTTATGCTCGTGTGACTTTGGTATTCTGTTTAAGGGTAAACAAGTTTTCGATCATTTGATCCAAAAGATGTTTTGTATACATGCTTATACGACACATATTTAGACTACTTAAGCATGAAAATATTTAGTGAGATTCTGTTGTCACCTGGACACTGTCCAATTATCTATGTAATATCAGAGTGAAAATCTTAGAATAACGGTCTTAAAAAAAATCCCGAAGGATTTTCATTTAGAAAATCGAATAGCCCGTAAATCCGAAATATTTTTTAAATCAGTTTTAGTTGACGGACTCACCACCACAAAATATCTCTGCATCAAACAAGTTTTGATTCCTTGATCTTTTTTCTTCTTGGAGGAATTGGTTGAGCGCCTTAGCAGGTAGGAGGTGGATGATCCCAAATCTTAGAATAGCTGTCTGTTATGCAAAAAATACAAAATTAGCTAGTCTAGATTTTGACCCCAAGCTAAACAGGCTAAAGATTTCCAGCTAACAATAGAATCCACAAAGCTAACTACCAATAAAAAGCTAGCACTAGAAATGATGACGAAATAAAACTCCCCTATGGTTTAGCTCATACTAGTTAATTATTTATAAGCATGAATAGCATATGTTCTATTCATTAGTCATAGTTAAGTCTGTGTGGTGGAATTTAATTACCCAAATACCAGGAGAACCTATAGGCTATATTAGCATCAGTTTTGCATTGATCTTCTGCAAGATTGTGCATAGTTGTAAACCTACCTTTTTAGGATTATTTATTGTAAGAAAACAAAAATATTATAATAGGTCAGCCTAATTTTAAATAGAATCAAGATCTTTCTAGAAACAGAACATGTAACACTCACTTATAACAGTTCATGTGAGAGTAAAATGTTTGGAAAATAGGGTATAATCTTCCTGTTGTATCGCTCAATAGGATAAGCACGTAGATATGTTGCCTCTCGTCTCGGATACTTCATGAAAAAAAAACTACAGTATTTTTTTCATAAAAAATATCTAATATAGCCAAAGTTCTAAATACATGAGTGGTTAGTGGATGTGCGACCATCACCCATAAAGTTATTTGTGATAGAATCATTGAATTTGAAATACTATTATTGTGATCAAAAGATCTATGTTTCTCTTCAATTGATCATAGATTAAGTTTTTATCTTAGTCATTGATTTAGTGACAACTCTCATGTGATAACATTTCATAGACTTATTTTGATGAATCGACCATTGACTTATTTTGATGAAGGTAACATATGAAAACTAAAATTCCCAGAGTGTCCCCCCC